>RJWH01003202.1:0-114975 GCA_004363575.1 Solenodon paradoxus | reverse complement strand
CAGGGCCTCGTGTCGCAGGATGCTTGGTGACGGCTTGGACTCAAGGGACAGAGCGTGGCCCAGGGTTGGGGTGAAGACTCCTCCACAAACCCTGGATACATGGGCAAGGGCCCTGGCATCTTCATGGTGGACTTCGGAAGGAGGGGGTGATCAGGTGGCTCTGTGGGCAGTGGGCAGGGCCATGCAGGTGCAGGGGCGGGCCCAGAAGGGCAGATGCACAGCTCACAGGTGGGCTTGCTTGGGGAGCCCCGTGGGAGCAACAGAGTGGCCTCGGCAAGATCTGAGCCGAGCCGCACGTGGGGTCTTGCAGCCAGTGACGTCTGGGCCCAGCCTGGGTGAGCGAGCCTGCAAGGCCTCCTGACTTGTCACTTTTTCTCCACCACTGGCTCCTGGGGAGAGGGAATGTGACCAGGAATGCGGCAGGGCAGCGGACACCAACCGGGCTGCTGGGCTGCGATCTCCAAGCTGTGCGGGCCCTCCTGGGTCAACACCTGGCTGCTGGGCTCTCCAGGCTGCCCACTTGCAGGTGCTGGTACAGCCTGGGTACACCTCACTTACACTCTGCATGTGTGGCCTCCTGCTGGGCCCTCTAGGATGTGCTACCATTTTATCCCAATTTACAGGTGTGGAAACTGAGGCCCTTGCCCACTTGGTGGCACTGCTGGGGCTAGAACCCCGGTTGCATGGTCTCAGGAGCCCAGGCCCCTCGCTGTGACTATGCCGCCTCTGGGCAGCGGCGCGCTGCACTCACCGCGGGCTTCCGGCCTTCCTTGAGCAGGGTTTTCCTTCGCAGAGGCCCCTCCATGGTGGGTACAGCTGCCGAGTTCCCCAGCGAACAGATGCATGGGCCAGTAGGGCTGCAGAGGAACACGGGTCAGGGAGGGCCCAGCGGAGCTGAAGTCAGGCACCCGCCCCACTCACTGGGGTCCCCTGGGCCCCCACGGCCACACCGCAGCCTCAGGTTGGAAGATAAATGGCGCTGGGTGAGGCCAGGGAGGGCAGGTGAGGCACAGACAGAAGGGAGGAGGGTGGCCCAGCTCAGCCAACACCCTCCTCATCTGGCTGGGTGCTAGAGGTGCTGAGCATGGAGGGGGCCCCCTCTGGTTGCCCCTTGGCTCACACCTGTTGGCATGCCCCCGCCCCCCGGGGAGCCCAGGCCTGTCATCCCTGATTCCTGTGTTGGCAGGAGCCTTGGAGGAGCCACAGGTGGGGTGAAAGGGGCTCTCCTCAGCCTCTCCCAGAGGTTTTGGGAATCTTTTGAGGTAAAGATGCCCCAGGGCCTCCCCAGCCCAGATCTCTCCTAAGCTCCGGCTCTCATAGCTTCAGGTCTGGAACAGATGCCTCCCTGGAGACCTGTCTCTGCCCAGGCCTTCTGCCAGTTGCCTTCCTCCCTGTCCTGGGCATTGCCATGCAACAGCTGCTTAGACCTGGGGTTCCTTCGCTTCCCCCTGCCTCACCACCACTCAAGGTTGCCCTGTGGCCAGTGGCCCGTCTCCGCCACCCCCACCCCACCTAAGCCAGCGCCCTTCCTTAGCATGGCTGTCTGAAGCTCTCTAGGCCTCACCTTCCTCCCCTGGAATCCCCCACACCACCAGGATGATCCGGTCACCATGATGCGCCCCCCACCTCCTTCAACGGCCCCTGCGAATGTGCCCCCCCATATCTCATGCTTGTTACCCCCTCCCCCCAGCATTCAGCTAACTCATCATTCTCCCAGTCTTTTCCCCAGGACTGCCCTGCTGGCTTCTCTTTCTTTGCTCCCAGCGCCCTTCAGCTCCTGTCTGAGACCACGGACCCCCGTCATTTTTGGTTCTGCCGTCTCTCTGGTGGCAGCTGCCTCCTGGACTGAAAGAGAGGCCGGGACCGCCCTGGACCGTCCTGTTTCCTTTCAAGCAGCGCCGGACAGCTACTGTTGGATAAAGGACATGCCAACAAGTGCGCACCTGTAGACGCAGCTCCGCGTTCTGGGCGAATTCCGAACGGGAACCCGCCAGTTGGGCCCCAGTGTGGCATAGAGACGGCCCCTGCTTCAGAGGGAAAAGGGGAAGGTCAGCAGTGGCCTGGAAAGACCAGCTCCTCCCGTCAGGGCAAGGGCATGGCAGCTTCACGGGCACTAGCTCACGGAGCCCCGATCCGCCGCCCCCATCACGCCGCAGGCACATCTGGCCACACCTGGAGCTGCCAGCTCAGCGAACACAACACCCCCAGCGCCCCCGTCTAGAATGTTCCTGCGTCTCCAGGTGATTATTTCCTTAACTTTTTTTTTCTGAAAGTTCACCCTTTTCTCAGTGTCAAAGGGGAAGACGAAAGCCCAGGCACGCCCACTTCTCCCATGGTGAGGTTGAGATGCTCCACGGAAAATGCCAGAATCCAAACAGTCCAGGGCAGGTCCCAGGAAAGTGCACACGACGGACTGCGCAGCCTTGCACACGCGCATCACCTTCACCAGGACGCAGCTGCATCCCGGCCGCGTGTCCTCTGCCCCGGCCTGACGCCCCTGCTGGCCCAGCCGCTCCCTGCACACCTGCTCTGGGACCTGCTGCCGTGTCCGAGTTCTTGGTCTCCCTGTGGTTGCTCTGCTGACTTCTCTCACCTGTAGTCCCCTGTCGAGAACTTTCCAGGGGAAGGCGGTTTCCTGGGTAAACAGGAAGCTCCGCACATGGGGCCGGGAGACGTCCATCTTCTGTCCTCTCTTCACCCCTCCTCTTAGCAGGTCACTGCTTGTGCCCCTGGTCCTCGGACCTTGGCACCCCTGTAGCATGTCTGGCTCCGAACTTCAGCCTGCCTTGCCCAGCGGCTGAGCAGCGTCAGGACCCTATTTCTATGTCTGGACACAGCCCAGACTTCCTTTTCAAATGTCCCCGGGGCTCCACTGCCAGTGCCAGGCTGCTGCGTGTAGCCGGTGGCACTCGGGTGGGCAGCGTGGGGCCATCATAGTCACTGCAGCGGGGGCGTCACGCTGCACTCCAGCTCAGGCTCCTCCGAGAGGCAGCCATGCTGCACCCCACCCCTCCTTCTCCACCCAGGAATATCTCTTCTTGATGACCATCTCGGGTCCGCCTTATCACCTGTCTGCATCACCGGGCCCAAGTTCAGCTGGGGGCTGATGGTCACTGAGGACAGCTGCTCCAGGACCCTACCCGCCCTCTGAAGTCTGGCAGCCAGGGCTTGCCCCCGAGTCCTCCAGAGTAAGGCCTCTCGGCTCCTCCC
This sequence comes from Solenodon paradoxus, assembly GCA_004363575.1. Taxonomy (NCBI): domain Eukaryota; kingdom Metazoa; phylum Chordata; class Mammalia; order Eulipotyphla; family Solenodontidae; genus Solenodon; species Solenodon paradoxus. The sequence goes on along the minus strand of RJWH01003202.1, from coordinate 111,765 downwards.
CAGCACAGCCTAGCGATGGTCATGGGCGGACCCCGCTCCCACCCCCTCCTGCCATCCACGGCGCACTCAACTCCTGCCCTGCACTCAACTCCTGCCCTCGGGCTGCAGCCTCCTGGCTCTCCCACTCAGACATGCGGTGAGTGCATGTGACCCACCACGAAGGAAAATGTCTCAACTTCAGCCCTCTGCTTGACAGCGAACACCACGCTGGCCCCATGCTGGGCGCCACCCCTCCCTCCTGTACCATCCTCAGCGGGCTGCTGGCCACCAGAGCGGGGCCTGTGTAGGAGCGGGACAGGCCTGACAGTGGGTCCCCTGCTGACATCCTGTGGCGGGCGGGGCCCTCAGGATGTCTCCTTCTTTGACCTGGGCGCCCCTGCCGTGTGGACTTGGACTGGAGCCTGTGGGCCCTCCACTTCCCTCTCCCGGGTCTTCCCCAGGAAGTGTGGGCCCCAGCACGTCCCGGGACAGGTGATGTGGTGTGCCACTGCCTGCTCCCGTCATTCTCTCCCCTTCTGGAGACAGCCTCCAGGCCCTACTAACCGAAGTCTGGCCGAGCTGACGTGTCGGTGGGACGTTCGGTTAGCATCTTCCAGGCAGCCCAGGCTTTCCCCCAGGCGGGGGTGTGCCTGGGCTGACGGAGGGCGGGCTGCGCAGGGCTGCAGGGCACAGGGCCCTCAGGGAGTCACCAGTGAGTGGGGGGGCTCATGTGCACCAGGCTGTGTGTTCCTCTCCCCCCATAGTCTTCCCACAATGAGGAAACTGAGGCTCAGAGGTGTGAAGACACTTGACCGAGGCATGAGCCTAGCAAGCCAGGATTTGAACCCAGGTCTGTCTGACTCAAGCTCCTCCCGCACCTCTCAGGCGGTCACCTGTGGGGAGTCTGGTCGGGCTAGGTATATGCTGGAGCCAGCCCCATGAGGCATCTGCCTCAGTGGCTGGCCACAGTTGGTCCTGCGAGACAGGACTGGATGGTCACCAGATCCTGAGGCCCAAGAATCTCCTGGGGTAGGCTCACTCCGGGTCCCCTCCCACTATTCAGAACACCTGTCATGTGTCATCTGCTTGTAGGTGTAAACCCAAGTGCTTCCACAGCTGTGAGGGGCACTGTCCTCACACTTCTTTTAGACGAGGAAACTGAGGCACCAGGAGGTGGTCACTGGCCCCACCTATTGGCCATCACTAGGTGCTGCTCACAGGGGAGCTGGCTTTCCTGTGGGTGCAGAGGGCCCATGTCAGTCAAGCCGCGCCTGGTGGTGGAAGTCAGGGCCCCTCTGAGCTGGGAAGCAACCGTGGGGCTCGAAGGGCAGTGTAATGGTGGTTCTACCCCAGGCGAGCCTTTAGGAGGAGAGTCAGGGCTGTGGTGGACAGCTTACTCCTCAACGGTGGACCCCGCAGAGATGCAAAAGGTGTTTATGGAGGGGCCCTCTTGATGGTGCCAGGTGGGACAGTGAGAGCACCAGCACAGAGGAGCCAGGACCTTCGGCCAGTGGTCCCGGACAGTCTGACCACTCCCCTGCCTCGAGCAGCTTTGTCATTGGAACGCTCACAGCCAGAAAATGCACACTGAATGGGCAGTGACATCTGGTAAAGTCCAGAGATCATATGATTTCTCTGATGTGGAAGCTCCCACTCTAGAACCACGTGACACCATTCCCAGCCTCACGTGTGCTGGAACAGAACGTGTTCCAGGGAGGCCAGTTTATTGTCCCCTCTCAAGGAGGGACCTTGGGGATTAGAGGGAGAAAGCTGCAGCCGGCAACTCTTCCCATGGAAAGTCTGGTCTGGGGAAGAGAGAAGCTAGCAATCCATAGAACACTGTAGCCCTTGGTATGAGGAATGATGATGAGGACGGGATGAAGACAGTGACAGTAATGGGATAATGAGGTGATGATGATGGAATGATGGTATGACAGGATGATGATGCTGATGATGATGAAGAGGAGGATGATGGTGATGATAAAAATGATGGGGTGATGGTGAGGAGGAAGATAAGCAGGAGGAGGGGATGATGGTGATGAGGAGCAGGATGATGGTGATAATGATGGTGATGATGGTGATGAGGAAGAGCATGAGGAGTGGGTGATGGTGATGAGGATGATGATGGTGATGATGGTGATGAGGAGCAGGATGATGATGATGATAGGATGATGAGATGATGGGGATGATGGGTGGCAGCCAATGTGCTAAGCACTGTTTATCTTTTTTCAGATACACATAAATACACATACATATACACACACAAAGATTATGTATAAACATATATAAACAGGACAACTTGTTTTATCTCATTTACTCATATAAGGCTGTGAGTACTATTCTCATCCCCGCCTGCTGTAGAAGGAATCTGAGGCTGGGACAGGGGAGTAACTTGCCCAAGGTCACAACACCAGGAAGAGGGTGACGCTGTCGAGATGGAAGAGCCCAGGGTCCTGGAGGACTGACAGCATCCTGAGAATTCAGATGGCCTGGGTCTTCCCCTCAGCAGTGTTCTAGATATGTGTTAGGCTGTAGGTATCTTAGGGGTCATGTTTCCGTAAGTCCTGAGTTGCTGCCCCTGGTCTAGAAGACGGGAAAGCTGGGAGAAGTCCCGGGTAATAATTACGTCGAGGCCTTAGTAATTTGTCTTCGCAGAAGACCGCCCCACCCCACACCCACACGATTCTAATTCGGGTGCAGAGAGCCCCCGGTAGCAGGGTCCCTGTGGAAGGGTCCTGGTGACAGTGTCCAGCAAGTGTTCACCCCCACCAGCAGACCCTCGCCGGGAAGCCAGTGCCATTAGGTCAAGGCTTGGTCCTGGCACTTCCTGAGGACTCCTCCTATCTGCAGGAGGGAAGCCGCCACCGAGTTCTGCTGGACCCTGGGAAGTCCCTGCCAGCAGCACCTGCTAAAGGTCTTTTGCTGCCTGTGAATCACCTGCTCTTCTCTGGGAAATGTCCCTGGCCCACTGCGTGGGTCCTCAGAGCCACGTCTGTACTGTGTGTAGATCAGATCAAGCTCTGGTTCAAGCCACGTCAATCCTGGCATTTGGGGACCAGATGTGAGGGGTGACCATTGGACTTGTGGCCGGCTGAAGCTCGAACAGTGAATGAGGGAGCTGGGAGGTGTCCGCCCTCCCTCGTGAGGCAAGAAGTCAGGAAGCAGAGGGAGGGAGTCTTGCAGACACAGAGCGAAAGGCCAGCATGAGATGGAGACGCGTCCTGTCCACTTTCCCGCACCTGACGTGGGGACTGAGTGCTGCTGGGCAGATTCCCAGGGCAGGGCCCAGGGACCACGGCAGAGCTGCTGGGCAGAGCACTTGACGGACTTCAGTGTCTGTTGCTAAGAGCAAGGCAAGACCTGGCCCCGTAATTACGTCGAGGCCTTAGTAATTTATCTTAGCAGAAATGCCCCCAAATCGAAGCTTGGCAAATCAGTCAACTGGTTCGCCCACTGTGGGATCTGGGCAGAGCAGAAGGGTGGATGGGTGGAGAGGGACAGGCTTGGGGACCCCTGGGCCTCTGCCACAGGTTTGTGGGTGGCGAGGCCCTCTGTGAGAGCTGCCCTGGAAACAGCCCCTCGCCCACAGCTGCACCTCAGGGGGCTGGACCCTCACGTCTAAGGTCGCAGCAGTGTGGTCTCTGGAGATGCTGCCGAGTTTGGGTTCGAGGGTCTCCCTTGTGCCTGAAAAGGAGGGTGTCTACCTGAGCCCCTGAGCATCCCAGGGGAGAAATGGGGTGTGTTTAAAACTCTGACTTGGTGGCAGCAGGCTCGGGACTCTACTGACATGAGTTCTCATTCCTGGGGCTCCCTCAGGGTGCTAGCAGGTTCTATCAGCTAAGAGAGTCAGTGAACCTCACCGGCCCCTCCTTCCTTGTGACACCAGGAGCTGCATCCTCCTACGGGGTCTCCTCACAGCTCACTGTCATCCCAGGACCAACAGAGGTAGGAGACACTTGTCTTCACTGCAGGCCACCTGCCCCACCATGACGGAACCGCCGGGGAGGTGGGCGGTCTCGCACTATGTCCCATGTAAGACCCCCAGGCACCTTCTGGCTGGCAGGAGGCACCTACTGAAACTCCTAGAACCTCACAGGGTCCCCCAAATGTGGCCACTCATTATGGGCTGAGGACTTCCTGTGAGCACTCTTCCTGCAGCAGAGGAAACTGAGGCCTGGAAAGCCTGAGAGACATGCCCAGGGTCCCAGATAGAATCAGGGGTCCCAATCAGCCCCACCTCCTGGCACTGCTGTCCATGTCCAGAGCGGCCCAGGATGGGAGGGACCAGGGCACCGCAGAGCTGTGCTACCGCAGGGACTGTGAGAGCTGGGAGTCCGGGGGCGCCTCTTCTGACGGCCTCCACAGGCCCAGGACGCCCCCTGTGGGCCCGCTGTGGTCCCGCTGTGGTCCTCTTCACTTGTGTCCGGGGACCGCTGCTAGGCCATCACCTTTTCTAGAAGCCGGCCCTGGGCCCGCAGTGACTCAGGCCCTCCCAGCCCACGGCACGTCTTCAAGATGCTCGGAGACCGGGATCGCTGGCTTAGACTGAGCTCCACCTGAGTCCTTCCAGCGAAGGACACCAGCTGCTGCCCTTCCGATTTCACGAGAGGGGCCCCTCTGACCGCTGGGCCCTCCACGGACCCTGCTGGCCTCGCCAGGCCACTGACTGCCTGCACTGACCGCGCTGTGGGAAGGGGACACCGGGGGCCGGCTGTCTGGGGACATGCAAACACATCTGATTCGCTCTGCTTTTAAACCATTAAATGTCCATTTTCTCAGGACAGCAAAGCCACATCTACTCACTGTGGAGAATGTGGAGAACAGAGACAAAGTGCAGGGGAGAAAGAATCCTACACTTCAGAGACAATCAGGAGGCATGTTAGGTGTTTCTGTACACACACCTGTCAGCCACTCTGCCTCTCAAACATGTCACATTCCCAGTGACCGAGGGCTGCTGCTGTCCCCTTAGTGCCTCTTCCCACGCGCAGCCTGAACGCTCCCCTCATCTCTGAGCGCCCGGTTCGGGGAGCACACGTGACAAGGCCTCTCCTGCAGCCTCGCTGCCCTCCTTGGAAGTACCGGTCGCCCTTGTCCCCACTCCCCAGGCACCTAGGCAGGGAGCGGTGGGGCGCGGACATCGGGCAGAGTCTTAAAAGAGTGGTTCTCTGGTTCTTGGGGGCTCTGACCCAGGGCCACGCCTCTGTCGTCACGTGGGGCCTGCAGGGAGGGGAGGGCCCCAGGACAGCCCAGGGGCTGAGAAATGAGCATCAGCCCCCTGGTCTGGCTGCCTCTCGGCTGCAGGCCCTGGGCCCTGGGTCCTGGCTGAGGCGGACAGGGCTGAGGGGGCAGCAGGGTGTGAGCAGCGGAAGACGGGGCCCTGTGCTCCCTGGACCCTCCCTCCAGTTCCAGCAAGAACAGGGCTTGGGGGCCAGGCCGCCTCTCCCTCTGCCAGCCCACATCACAGCGGGCAGCGTGGCGGCCCTGGGCCCTGCAGGCCCACCGTCCAGGGAATCTGGGGAGCAGCTTGAGCTCTGCCTACAAACAGGACCACCCTTGGCTGAGAGGGTCACGTGCTAAGCTCGGGGAAGGGAAACTGGACAGACGGGGCCAAACGGCCCCGCCCTTGGCTGCACTCGGGACCCCTTCTGCCAGCTTATTCACGGTGGCGTCGGTGATTAAGATGAGCCCTCGAACCAGCAGAAGGGTATGCGCTGGTGCAGGGCTGCCAGCCAGGGCCCCTCTGCCCTTCATCCTGACCTGACTCCACTTCCCACCAGGGCGGGGAATCCAGGGCGTCCCTCTCTCCCGCCTCATTCCCCTGGGTGGGCCTAGCCCTGCCCCACTCCCTCAGCTCCCGTTCCGAGACCACTGTCTGCCCTCGCAGGCATGGAGAGGCAGGGCAAGCCGGGGGCCAGGGTCTCTGAGGCTGAGCGTGCCCTGGAGGCCTGGCAGACACTGGCTGGGGCCCCGGAGGACAGATGTCCAGCTTCCAGAGAAGAGGGCGTCTGCTGCTTTAGAGCAGGGGCAGATGGCCTCGGGGAGGCCTGGGGTGGAGGGAGAGCCGGACAGGAGGGTGAAGGTGAGAAATAAGGCCCTGGTGGCAACGTGAAGGTCGCTGAGCTTTGAGAGAAAAGAGCAACAGCAGACGATTTTCAAGGTGTGTGAGGTCAGTCTCCCTCCAACTCGCCCACTCCTGGAAGTCTGGGTGCTCACAGGCTTTTGAGGGGCAGATTCTTTCCCCGTGACGTCACAGAGGCCAGAGCAGGATGGAGACAGAGACTGGAGGCCAGGGGCGGCTGGTACCTGGATGTCAGGCCCACCTTGGCTCTGGGAGGGCACGGGAGGGTCATCGAGCCCCCAGCATCTTTGGGGCAGATGGTTGCGGGCTCCCCTCAACAAGGAGGGGCCAGACTAAGAAGCCAGACCCTCTCCCTGCAGGGCTGTTTCCTGAGGCTGTGGGGGGCAGAGCTGGGCGCTGGTGAGCCGGCTCTGGGGCCAGCGCCTGCGGGGGTCCCACCCAAAGCAGCTCACAGACATTCAGGTGGCTAGCAGGTCCCACGTGAAATTGCCAGCGGGAGAGAGGAAAGAGGAAGGCCGGCACTTTCAGGGCTCCTGACTGGTCATCTCCCTGGGGCAGGGGTCCTCCCGGCCTCTTCCTCCAGGTGGCGCTAACCTCGGGCAGGTGTACTTAGCAGGAAGCCCGTCTGCTACCGTCAGCGGTTGCGTGGTATCTGGTGGAGAGCAGTGCGTAACAAGAGCGAGTGAATGAATGAGCAGAGGAGGGAGCGAATGAGCAAGCGAGTGAGTGGGAAGGAAGGAGTGAATGAGTGACAGAATGAATGAGGAAACAGGAATGAATGAGGAAATGAGGAACTGAATGGGCCAAGGAATAAGTTCAGCTCCGGTTGCTAGTAGGATCTCCACACTGGGCCTGCGTTTCCCTCCATGACCCTGGCTGGCCTGTGGCTGGGGACATGCTGGCTTGCCGGCAGGGCCCCTTCCTCAGGGCCTCCCAGGGGCCTCTGGTGCGGAGCGAAGTCAACTTCTGCTCATCAGCTCCGGAGTCTGCCTGTCTGGCTGTCATCTCCACTCCTGGGGTGCCCCCAGAGCCATGCAGTGTGGCCCGTTGCCCGAGCCCCTGAAATGGGACAGAGCAAACTTCCCTCCAGGAATCCCAGAGTGGGGACAGAGAGAAAGTACCTCTGGAGGCTCTTGGCCTCTCTCCTCCCCTTTCCCAGCCCCTCCATCTTGGGTTTGCCAATGACAGGCAGACTGAGCAAGGCGGGGCCAGTCCGCAGAGCTGTCTCAGGGACCCTCTGTGTGAGACGTGGGGAGCGGTGGCGGGAGGCAGGCTCGGCGGTCGGGAGGACTGGGGTTAGCTCTGCCCCGAGACGAGCGGGCAGCGCTGCCTCTCTCTGAGGCACGTCAAACAGCCACTGTGCAGGAGGCTCGAGGACATGCCCGTGAGACCGGCCGTGCTGGGCACACAGGAAACGCTAACGAAGATCACTTGTCACTGCGCCACATCTCTCTGCCCTGGGAGAGCTTGCTGGGTGGGAGTCACTGCCTCTCTGGCCATTTTATGATTATGGAGCCGAGAAGACTGGCGTCTTCCACGCTCGTGTGTGTGTGTGTACACAGGTATGTGTGAGGCACATGTGGTTGTGAGCACACACTAATGTGTGAGACTGTGCTTGTGTGCAGATGAGACACTCGCCTGTGTATGCGAGTCTATGTGAGACTGTGTGAGTGTGTCTGTGTGTGTGTGATGGTGTGCATGTGCAGGCCCCACAACACTAGTGAGCTACTCTGAAGGACGTGCAAACCTGTGTCTCCACGACGCTCCATGTCACCGCATGCTCCCTGCCTCCCCTCAGCCCTGAGTCACCGCAGAGTCTTCAGCGGGTGGGCTGCACTGGGGGAGCCCCACTCCTGGAGCGCCGGCCTTCCCAGGGCCCAGCTGGGGGAGCCGTGCGGTGGGTGACCTCAAGTGGAGGGCGCGACTCCTGGGGCAGGTGGGCTCGCTGCAGGGAGCCAAGCCCTGGGCTGAGGGTGCCAGGCAGGCGCAGGCGGCTGCCACGACTTGCCCTCACATGGCCCAGCAGGTGGGTGACAGCCTGGGCCCCAGGCTGTGTGGGTGCAACACTCTTAGCCCCCAGCAGGCGGAGCCACACGCCCATCTGCAGACCAGGCCTGGCCTTGGGTTTCCCAGCTCTCCCTCAGCAGCAGCTGTGGAAAGGGCGTCACTTCAAGCTGCCGCTGGCTCTGCTTGGGCCAGGGGCTAGGAGCGCCCACCCTCGCCCGTGCGCTCTTCCACCCGCCTCGTTGGCCCTGCCCAGGCAGGGCTGACCTGAGGAGCCCAGAGCAGCCCACCAGGCTGACGGTGGGCGGGGCGTGGTGGCTGGTCCCTGCCCCGAGCCTGTCTTCAGCTCCCTTGGGCCCTGAGAGCCTCCTGGGAGGGAGGCCCAGCTGAGGCCACACTCACCTTTCCAGCCCTGCAGACATCTCTTCACTAAACTCTGAGCTCTCACTACTGCCTGGAAAAGGAACACAGATAAGTGAGCGCAGGGCCAAACGAGCAGGTGCGACCCCACAGGGGCCTGCTGTCCCAGGTCATGGGCCCAGGCCCCTGAGCTCACAGAGGGGACAGAGAACGTTTCCTGACCTGTGGGCGTCAGTGTATTTCTGGATCTGTCCTGGGAGGGTGAAAACAGCCGTCCTCATCTAGATCTCTGCTGGGCCCCCGCTCCCTTCCTGCTGCCCCTCCCCCTGAAGGCCACAGCTGCCTGCCCACTGACCCACTGGGATTGGGGTGCTTAGACCCCCAACCCACACTCTGCCTGGGCCGCCTGCTGGCTCTGAGGCTGGCATGGGGGAAGGGGAAGCAGGAGGCTTCCAGGCTCAGTCTGAGCAATGGATCTGGTGCCGGATGGAGGACCCGTTTGGCTCCAAACAGGGTGCACGCCCACAGCCAACTTGCTCCCAGGTTATCGGTTCCACAAAAACCGGATTTAAGCTTCCCAAGAAGAGGAGCGTGAACCAAGCCGCCTCGTGATCTCCCGCCTGGAGACTGGACAGCCTCGCATTGACTCAGTGTTGTCTCGGGGAGAGCAAGGCCCGGGCACATCTCAGAAAGTTTCCTGGACGGAATAAGCTGTCCTGCTGCCCAGTGGAATGTTCCGGGCCAGCACTTCCCGGAGCGGCTCCTCGGAACCCCAGTCCCAAAGTAAAGGGTTTCCTGATCAGATCACGGGAACCCGAGGACGCTGCCGCCTTCTCGGGGGTCCCCACTGCCCACCAGCGTGTTACGTTGTGGAGAAGAAAGCTGCTCCCTGGTTCAGCCCAGCTTTCCCCCTACAGATCAAGCCCAGAAGCTCCTTCCGAGGCACCAACCATGGCTGCCGCCCCCCACCCCCCACCCCAGCACTGCACTCAATGGGGTGCAGATAGCTGGCTCCTCCCAGGACATCAGGCAGACAGGACCTGGTGTGTCACAGGCTCTCCAGGCGCGGAGACGCCTGTCCCCTGAGCGAGTTCCTTTGATCCTGGCCTTACTTCATGGAATATACAAGTCCTGCCCATTCTCCCTGCTCCCCCTGTGCCCCCACCCTGTGCTCACAGGCCTCCCCCCAGGTCCAGCCCTAGCCTGGCCAGCAGGGCACACAGACACACAGACACACAGACTACAGAAGCGCGGGCACACTGAAGGGGCATGGCCAGCGGAGAGGACACTTGTCTGATGGCAGTGATGACAGCTGACCAGGGGACGGTGGGACCTGTGGCCAGAGCTCAATGCATCCCCAGCTCTAACGTCACTCTCTAATGTCATCCTCTCGCTGTCCCTTGCGTGGACATAGGCACCGTTTCTGGCTGAAGCTTGGACATGCAAGGACCTTAAAGACCAGGGCTCCATCCTCCCTAACTCTGGCTTCCTAGTGTGAAGACGAGGACATACGTGAGAACCCGGTGGCCCACCCAGCTGCTGTCCCCAGGAGGCTTCCGCAAGGTTACCCGGCATGGTGCTGGGGCTGGGGGCACCCTAGGGACGGCAGCTCCACTGTGGCAGCGGCCCGCCAACGGCAGCCAGTCTCTCGTGTATGTCCGGCTGCCCCCCCAGCTGCCTGCTGTGCTGGGCGCTACCAGCTGGAGGAGGACCGACCCCACAGGCAGGAAGCAAGGGCCTTCCTGGGTCTGGCAGCTGCTGCAGGGGCAAGGGGCCACTGGGTGCTGCCTGGCGACAGAGACAGACACGGAGCACAGGGGGCTGTGGCCTGCGGTCATGCGCGGTGTAACGCTTACCTAGGGAGAGTCCATTGGTGGCGGCAGAGGAGGAGGTGAGGGCGAGGCCCCTGCGGGGGCTGCGGGGCTCTAGGACGCTGTCGTCCAGCAGGTGCCTCGCTTTCTCCGATGGGAATGTCGCACTCTTACTCTCAACTACACTCAACTGACACATCATACTGGAAATGGAAAGGAAGAAAGAAGGCAGAGCTCCTTATCTACAGAGGAACAGTGGTTCCACCTGCCTGGGGCCTGGGCAGAGGCGTGGCTGCCAGAGAAAGGCCTCCGCCCAGCACGGCTCACAGCATCACCTTGGGCAAGTCATCCCTTTTCTGAGCCTCAGTTTCTCCACCTGTCAAGTGGGGACTGATGATACTCGCCCTGCCTGTCTCCTGGGACGATTGTGAAGGTCGAGCGAGTGCAGGCGCTTGTGAGCGACGGGGCCACACGAGTGAAGGCGCACACAGCCCCCCGCAGCATGTCTGCTCTGCAGTCACAGCTCAGGTCCCATTCTGCTCCGACCTACTCACTACTGTGAGACCTTCGTCCCAGTGACTCATTCTCCCACAGTGCAGAGTGTTACACCTACCTGGGCTGCAGGTGTGAGCAGTGTCTGGGACACGGTGAGCCCCGCGCTCCAGAGCCCGCGTGCAACCCCAGGGCCAGCTGGGCTGGAGAAGCTTGTGTCTTGTGAAGGGCGGAGGGAGGGAGGGAGGAAGGAAGGAAATGGAGGAAGGAAGGAAACTGAGGAAGGAAGGAAGGAAATGAAAGGAAGGAAATAGAGGGAGGGAGGAAGTGGAGGAAGGAAGAAAATGGACGGAAGGAGGGACTCTGACTCAGGAGCTTGTGGCCTATACCCTGGGGACGCGGGCATGGCTGGGCTGGCCTTGCCCAGGGCACAGTGACCCGGCTGTCAGCCACAGGGCTAGGTGAGCAGCAGCAGGTTCACTGCTCCGCAGGCTCTGCAGCAGCTGGTAAGCAGAGACGAGGACAGTCGCAGTGGCCCTGGGCTCTGGCGCTGTCCTCAAGGGAGGCTCTAATGGAGCCTGGACAAAGTGGGTGCCCGGGCCTGCGTGCTTCTTCCACCCAGTGCGGAGCTGGTGAAGTCACCAGTACAGAGGCCCAAGCACCCCGCTCCTCCTGAGCCCCGCCAGCCTGGGGAGAGGGTGCCTGGACGCCCGCAGAGCAGGCAGGGAGGCCCCGCGCAGCCCAGCCGCGAGCCCGAGGGAGCCGCCGAACCACTCACTTGTTGCCCAGGCTGTGGCTCTTCCTGTGTCTCGGGACGGGGGGCGTGGGGAGGCTGCCGGCCACGGACGCGTCAGGGCAGGTGGGCCGCCGGCTGAACCGTGCTGAGCTGGAGCCGGTGGAGGGCCCTGCGGACAGAGTGCGGTGGCAGGGGCTGAGGTGGGCCGGGCCTGGGGTATGGTGCCCGCCGGGCAGTCACTGGGGCAGGGTCCTGGGCTGTGGCTTTCTCTGTAGGAGACGCCGGCCCCTCCCTCTCTCCCAGAACAAGTAGCTCTGGGGCCGCCAGCTGGGCAAGCCCGAAGGGCCGGGTCCTATGGTGCCCGGCCGGCGCCCCTGACTAGGCAGCTGTGCCAGCTCACGTGGAGGCGGAGGGAGCGTGCTGTGGATGGACGTGGGGTCAGCAGCCTGGCCCTGCTCCCCTTAGTGTCACATATCCAAGGCCACACGGCTGCTGGGTGAGAGCGGAGACTTAGCAACACGTCCTCCGAGGGCAAGTCTGACACCCTCAGCCGTGCCCTCGACAGTCGCTTGGTCCTCGACCCCCTGATTCGCAAGAACTGGAGGGGTCCTGGGGCCAGGAGCTGCCTCCTCCAGCTGTCTCCTGCGGGCTCAGCTCCCGATGGTCCTGGCTCTCTGGGCTGGGTAACTGCTGCCTCCTCACTCCCACAGGCCCAGCACAGCCACAGGGCCCGCTGTTTCTGGCCCTGGGTGCTGCGCTGTCCTTTGGGGCTCCCCTACACCCTGCTAGCCTCCTTATAAAGAGAACTGTTCTGGAACTTTCCTCCAGTCACCCCATTTGAGTGTCATCTGTCCTGCGTGAGCCCGCGGTGACTTCACATGAACCCAGACAACAGTCCTCTGAGGTTGGTCTTAATGGTCTTAACTGGCAGATGGGGAAGGGGAAGCGCGGGAGTTAAGCGCCGGGGTTGGAGAGAGGGCCACGAGGGACTCAGCTCAAGTCGGGCCTGTGAGTCCACGCAGTGGACACCTGGGCCTCCTGCCGGCTCCTCCAGAACCGCCCCTCCCACTGACACTCCTAGGTGGCCTTGCCGGGGGCAGGTGCCTCCCCCAGATTGTCCCGCTTCCCTCTCTCCCCTGCGGTGGAGAAGGAGCCTGGGCTGGGCTGCAAGAGGAGACGCTCCCCGAGAGAAAAGTCCCACGGGCAGGTGAGGGAGCCCGTTCCGCTGACCCGGCAGCCCTGCATCCCTGCCCTTCCCTCCTGGGACTCCGCCAGCCAACGGTTCCCCTGTGGTGGAAGCAGACAGCTTCTCTGCCGTTGGCGGCCCCAGGAATCTCGAGACCTGCCACCCCACGGCCGCCGCCTGGGCTGCCTGGCCTGGAGGCAGGCGAGAGCGGGGCCGTCGTCGGAGGCGCCGATGCCAGTCCGCCTGTGGGGTCTCAAGGGCAGGCTCTGACAGTGACCTCTAATGAAGTGAGGGGGCAGGCAGGGCCCTGCCGTGAAGGGTCTTGGCCCAGCCCGCAGAGAGTCACGGGCGGCCCAAGGGGCTGATACTGCATGTCAGCTATGTGTGTGCATGTGTGTTCCCACTGAGGGGCCCCCGCTGTCAGCTCTTCTTCGAGGCTGTGGTCCCACCCAGAGAAGGTGGAGGATCATCTGCAGACCTCGAAAGATGCTTCTTGGGGCCACCTCCCGAGGTTCTGATTTGTGGCCCCCAGGAGGGTCAGGGAGTTGCTGTCAGGTGAGTCCCCGAGAGGAACTCGTCAGAGGGTGGACAAGACGCGAGCTCTGTCCTGGGGGGCCGGCCCCATTGGGTGCTGGAGAGAAGAGGCAGAATGGAAGCTGCCTGCTTTGTTTTTGTTTTGCACACATTGCTCAACAGATGAATCCAGGCAGAGGGTGGACTGTGCCTTGCTTATTAGGCAACTTCGCGGGATCACAGTTCCACTGCCTGAGTCACTCTGGCTCCCAGCCCGGGCTCAGGAAAGCGATTCGTAAAGGTCAAATCACACTCCCACTGGGGATGGACTGGACTCCTTGCTGTTGCTGTGGGGTTAATGGCACCGGGCGCTGCGGTGCGCGTGCTGCCCACGAGGCCCATTTTATCGACGAGAAAGCCAGGGTGGACCTGCTGGCGCCATGCTGGACGGAACCAGGGGCGACCACCGCCAGGTGCCGGGAGCGGGACTCCAGCGGTCCAACGGCACGGCGTTGGGGAAAGCCCAGGCAGCGGGAAGTCAGTGACACACGGGGGTGAGACGGTGACACTTCCTCAGAAATCTGTGATGGAAAAGGCCTAACGGCTGCTCTGGAGGAAGCGAAGGGGGCACTATGCACCAGCAGTGTGCCAGGCTTGTAGAGACACTTCAGTGTACTGCTTCACTGGCTCTGCATACTTGGTGCTTTCATTTCTGCCACTTTAAAGGGGGCCAGGAGGCAACCCCAGTCACATGCTGAAGGGGTTTGTTCCCTTAACCAGCAGTGCGGGGAGGGCTGGGCGCTGAGGCTCTTCTGGGCCCTCCTTCCCCACCCACCTCCATGTGGCACTGGCCTCCTGGCTGAGTCTCAGGTTGGGCCCTCGACTCAGTCTCCCCCTGCTGGGAGCCTGTCTTGCTGCGCTGGCTGCCTGGAGAGCCAGGCCTGGCCTCAGATGCCCTGACCTGGCTGGGGGAAGGCTAGCAGGGAACAGGGCCCCACAGAGGAGGCTGTGACCGGTGCTGATCTGGCACCGCGGCTCAGCCCCCACCCCCAACTGCTGACCACGGCCAGGGGTTGACGTGGAAGCAGAAGAATTTCCATTCAGCTGGGACCCCGGGATGGCGTGGCCTCTTTACCAGTGACACTGCGAGCTACTGAAAGGCAATTTCCTGGACCACTGAGCCCGGGTGGCCACCACGTGACCGCACCAGGCACACGTGTCTTCGGGGACTGTTTCTGTGCTGGGTGGCTGGCGAGCTGTTTCCCGCGCCTGGGGGCAGGCAGGCGGGGGCGTGACAATGAGCTGGGCTCTGCCTCGGAGCAGAGTGTGGTCCCGCTGCCCCAGCCAGATATGGCACAAACAGCTGGAAAAACTGACCGTGTGGCTTGACTATCTCAGAGGATTGCTCTATTTTTCCTCAGCATAATTTTTCCATGAATAATCTTTAAAGCTCTTTAAGTGGCTGTTTCTTTAGGAGTTTTATGGGAACACATGAGAACCGATACTCTCTGTGGGGAAGGAGATAGTATGTTGAAAAAAATCTGGTTTTCATTACGTTTCTCTCAAGAAACCGACATGCCGCCCGACAGGCCACTTGCTGGTTGGGAGAGAAAGGCCCAGGGCCTTCGAGTAATGGCTCTGGAGTGGCAGCACTGAGGGTGAGTAAGAGACAGGAAAATCAGACGCAGTGGCGGGCAGCGTGGGCTCCCACGGCATCTGCCACGTGCAGGCTGAGCGACCCTGGCAGGTTCTCTCCCGCTGCAGGGCCTGAATTCTGCACCTTAGAGCGTGAGCCGGACTTGCAGTCGGCTGTGAGGGAGAGGGTGTGTGCAGGCCCCCCATCATGCAGCATGTCCCCTGCACCTGTGCAGCCCCGGGGCCAGGTGCTGGGGCCACACTGGATAAGAAAGTGCCTCTGCAGCCTTCATGGAGTTACTGCTGAGTCCAGGAGATGGTCAGGTCACCGGATAATTACGCCCCAGAGAGACACGTGCTCTGTCTCAGAGCACGCTGGGAGAATCCTATGAATAAGTCTAATAGCAGCAATTCTGCACCGCAGCAGAGCCCCATGCAGTGATGGTGCTGGTCCCCGAGATGCTGGTTCCCAGAGGCCGTGTCGGCGCTTTGTGCGCAGGGCCTTACGTAAGCCTCCCAGGAATAATGCCTGGGGGGCGCTGTGCTCCAGGGAATGGCGCACGCCTTGGGGTCAGAAGGGCGAAGAATCTGCCTTCCAGCAGCTGCTGAGCAGAGCTGAGCAGAATGCCTGAGAGCATGGCAAGGAGTGTGGGAGAGGCGCTGAGGAACGTGGCCCGGACTCCCAGGTGGCAGAGCAGACCCTGCCAGAGGACTGGCAGAGGCGGGCTGGCGGGAGAGTGCAGGGTGGTTCAAGCTGCTGGGCCTGTGAGGAACCTGGGTTCCATGAGGGGTTGCGCAGAGGTGTTCATGGAGGGGCTGTGGTGCGCACGGAATCCCACCCTCGAAAGACTGCTGGAGAGCAATAGGGTGCGGTGAGGACGACCGGCGGAGAGGAGTCAGGTGGGCAGCTGGGTCTCAGCAGGCCTCCCGCGCTGGAGGCTGGAGCTGTTCCCTCGGGGAGCAGGGCTAGAGGTTGGTGAGGAGTTGAACTTGGAACAATGTCTGAAGACCACTGGGTGAGGTGGCACACCGACAGCCTGGGACAGCACCAGGCGGTGGGGCCTGGGAGAGGGAAAGACTGTCCAGGGCTGTGGGTTCCTTGAGAAGAAGGCCTGGGACAGAACCTGGGGGCCGTGGTCTGCGGGCCCGGGAGAGAAAGGCTGAAAGGAACGTGTGTAAACCAGGGCCAACAGATTCCTGAGAAATTCTCACTGAAATACGAAAGTGACCTTTGTCCTTCACTTGTCATTTAAAGGGGCACTTGGGAGGCGACCTCAGCAGCCCCGGTCTTGCTGTCACAGTGCCCGCTCAGTGCGGCCTCACCGATCTCCTCCAGTACGTGTCTAGAGAGCAAACTGGGGTCCAACCTGCTCCCTCATTCAGCCAGGCAGCCTGCCACAGTCCTCTTGTGTCCGGGAGTGACCTCTTCACCCGGGTGTGTCTCGGGAGGAGAGAGAAGTGCAGGAGAGAAGTGGGGGGTGCTCACAGCCACACGGGCCTGGGCTGGGGATTCCCATGAAGAGGGGCGTAGCCCATCTCCCGGTCAAGGGCTCCCGCCACTCGTCCTCGGGTGGTGACCACCTGGCCTTCGTGGCACCCGTCCATGCAGCTAAGGGTCCTGCTGACTCGCTCCCAGCGCCACCGCAGCACTGGGGAGCACAGGCCGAGCGCTCGATGGCGGGGCTGGTGCCCACAGCTGCGGAGAAGCTGGCGCTGCTGAGCGGGCCAGGCAGCTGGGTCGGGGAGCCCCATCCCCATGGCTTCCAGGAGCATCCAGTGGCCTTGCCCTGGGTCAGCACTGCCCGATTTAAGCCGTCTGGCGGCCCTGCTGTGCCTCAACGGGGTGCTTTCCAAGTCTTGCACGTTGGATATTAATGGGAGGCAGATGTAAAGCGGGGCAACTACTCAAATGGGAGGCACAAGACACGTTCTGGTTCAGCCTCTGCTGGGCTCGGCCGGTCCGGCCTCCTCGGCGTTCAAGCCTCTGCTTCCTCCCTGGAGCAGGGGACAACAGCTACTGTGACCAGGAACTCCATGCTCAGGGTGGAGGCTCATCCTGCCTCCGATTCTTTCCTATGCCTGTGAGAGTCCTGTTCCCAGACCAGGGCCCGGCGGCCCTCCAGGACAGAAAGGCTGTTTGTGTTGAAACCCTCCTCTGGCCAGGTTTCATGGTGGAGCCTGGGAGCCGGTCACTTTTACATTCACACACATTCTTTGTTTCTCATGCAAGCTGCTCTCACGGGCCGCTGCGAGCCAAGATCTATCTCGTGCTTCACTCAAAATGCCCTGCTTCCTTCTCCTTCTGAACATGGCATCCAATCCCCCTTCCAGGGTACTGAGGCCCAGATGCTTTCTCCTTGAAGCCAGAGGGTCCAAGCTCCCAGGCCACAGAGCCAGGAACGGCAGGGAGGCCACAGGCCGCCCCCGGGAGTGCGGCCACAGCAGGTGGTGGAGTCGGCAGAGCTAGGCTAAGATGGAATACTTCAGGGACAAAGCAGGGGGAGATTCCAGGGTGAGAGGATGCGAACTGGCCCCCAGCCTGAGGGCCCACCAGGGCCCTCACCCACCCTGAGGAAGGAGAGGCGCCATGCCAGAGGGCGGTGGAGCCCCACGAGGGCTGGTCACTCCCCGGTGTGCAGGACAAGGATGGCGGCGACCTCCCACGACAGAGGGGGCCCCCATGAGGAGAGCGGCATGCAGTGGGGGCCCGAGGGGACACGAGCAGCAGGAAGCCTAGTGGCACGGTCCCTGGGGCGTCACGGAAGGGGCTGCAGTGCCCCAAGAGGGGTTTGCACCTGCATGGTCAAAGCCCTGTGGGGTGTCTGGGACCCCGGAAAGAGCCCATGAGAAGAGGCGCCAGGGTTCCCGAGCGCACCTGTGGCCCTGTACCCCCATGACACCACCCATCACCACACGAACCAACAAGAGAGTGATACGATCACAGACGCACAACTAACTACAGTTCTGTACCTACACTGTTAGCCCCGTTTAACAAGACCCCCGGGGGAGCCGGAACTGACTTTACGTGCAGGTACCTTTTTCCTGCTAAACTACAGAAACAAAAACAATTTAGCCTTTTTTTTCAAACCAGTGGCCACACAGTGAAAACTCTACATGGTTTTTTCATCACCCAATGCAAGACAGCGTCCTTCCTGCCAGCCTTGTGGTGAGCAGCTGCGGGATTGGGGCGACCGTGGCACAGCGATGGGCCTGGACTCCAGCGAGGGTGAGGACAGGGATTTCAAGGCAAATTGGGCCTGGGGTTCCGATGCTCAGAGAACAGCCTTCTGAGGGAACAAGCTGGGACAGAGTGACGCAAGTGTCCCAGGAAAGACGGAGATGTGGCCAGGGTGTCACCGGGGTGGGGGCGCTGACCGCCCTGCACGACTGCCCTGCGCTCCAACCCCTGTGCAGCCGGCTTGCGTCATGAGTGCGCACAGGTGACAGCCCGTCCAGAGCAACAGCCCTGCCCCTCCGCAGCACATCCCAACGGAGCACCAGCACCCCGCGCTTCACCTGCAGCGTGGCGGGAGTGGGCCCCCGGCTCACAGGGCAGGTGTGGGGGCCGAGCGGACGTGAGAAGTGCTGGGACAGAGCCCGCAGGGTGTGCGCCAGGCGTGTTGGCTGCTCTTGCTTTCCTACTGTGGACCGGTGGGCGTGGTGGTCAGCACACGCCCAGAACTCTGCTCTAGGGACCCTGCCTCGGGGACCCACAGGAGTGCGTCCCTTCCTGTGGGTCGTACGGATATGGGGACCAGGGGGTGGCGATGGCTTCCACCTGCTCCTGGGACATTTGCTCTGGGGAACAGCTGCCTTGTAAGTAGAGTGTGATGCCTGAAGGCTGCTGTCCAGGGAGGAAGCTAGGCCCCATGGAGGGCCACGAGCTGCCAGGCTGGCTCCAAGCACATCCGGACAAGCCCAGTCCCCAGCTAGTGTGTCCCTTGGCCTCTGAGTCTTTCCAGCTGAGGCCCCGGCGCTGGTGGAGCGGAGCCGAGCTGTCCCGGCTGTGCCCTGTCCACTTCCTGCCCCGTAGATCTGTGTAATAAAAGGCCAGGTTATGCCAGAAGGATCCGGGGTGGCTGGTCAGGAGAGGGTCCTTGCTCTGTGGGCTGTGTGTGCCTGACATCAGGACAGCATCCGAGCTGCCTGTGTGGGCCACGGGCTAGCATTCCTGCGGTGAGCGGGAGCCAGGCGCTGAGCTGCGGCCTCTCTGGCATGGCCGGCTCTGTGAAGTAGGCCAGTGTGGGCATTTATTCCTGCCCTTTCACCAACAGGAAAATCGAGGCTCAGGGGTGAGGCTAAGTGCTGGAGCTCGGGGCCACAGCAACGACGTAAAGCTGCGCCGGAGAATGGTCCTGCAGGCCCAGTTCGGGCACGCGAGGCTCCGGCTGAGATTTTCTACGGATTTGCTTTGCTGCCAAGGAGCCTTCAGAGTGAACCTTTCTGTGGTCCATCCACGTGGAGGTGGAGTGAACACAGTCTGGAAATGTCTTCACTGGTTCAAGGCACGCAGAAACAGCGCTTGCCCTTTGCGGGGAGGGGGGTTAGCATTCTTTATGATTTCTTGCTCTCCAGGAAAATATTAGTTCATTGATATAAACTAAACATTGCATACAGGGAGAAAATGGAAAACGTGGCATTCCTGGCCTTTTTGGCTCCCAGACCCGAAGCTGAGACGGTTTCTCCGTTTCCTTTCTCACAGTCTGTCCACTTGTTGGGGCGGAACTGGAGGCTCCGCCACCCCCACCGTCGGGGTGAGAGCAGTGGCCACCCTGTGGGGTGCAGGGGCTTCGCAGAGACCAGGGACGCAGCCCAGCTGGGGGCCACCACGACGTCAACCCAGGGCTGCTCTCACCGCTGGTGCCGCGTGCCCCAGGGCGCGGCGGGTGAGCAGGGTAGAGGTGGGCGCAGCCAGAGCGGGGCCGGCACGCCTACTGGCCACGTTGGTCTAGGCCCCTGGACCCCTGGGTGTGCCAGGGCTGGCCCCAGGCTACCACTGTGCCTGCTTCGCCCACTGCTGTGCGAGCTCCCTGAGGGCAGGGCTTTGCCTCCCTCCAGGGCTGCCTACCCCTAGCCCGACGCATCCTAGCAGGTGCCTGCTCACAGGGGCCCTTGGCAAGTGTGTGTTGAGTGAATAAACTCAGGAGTGCAGCTTGGGGCCTCCCTTGGCAGGCCTGGAGCCTGGCGGCTGGAGAGGGAGCTGGTAGCCGGGAGCTGTAGCTCACCCCCTTCCTGAGCAGATGGGGAGGCTGTGTTCTCTCTCCTGGGACTGCAAAAGGCACATTCCTGTCCCTGGAGCTGGTCGGGCTCCTGCCACGTGGTCTGTCCAACTGCTGGACCGGCGAAGGCCTCCCTAGAGCCGTCCCTCTGGCCTGGGACTCCTGGCTGTGTCCCCAGTGTTAGCAGGACCAGGCCCTGTCCTCTGGGCTGCGGGGAGGAAGGCAGGCCACTGAGGCCTTCAAAACACTCCGCAGCTCTCGGAGGGTCAGTGACGCCCTAACATCCCGCTTCCAGGGCTGGAGCCAGGGGTTTGGAAAACTGGTGGAGAACACACTCCGGTACACGGCGGCCGCTGCCGGGGAAACTGCGGCATCAGCACTTCTCGGAGTGGGCGGAGGGCGGAGGAGCCACATCAGCAGCTGGCCCGGGAGCAGCCGGTGCCTGCGGGCTGACCTGGAGCCGGAGGAGGCCCAGCTGAAGCGGTGCGGCAGGGACTCCAGACGGGTTCTTCTTTTGGGGGCTTGCAGTGGTGGGGAAGGCAGACGAGGGACATAGGCATAGAGACGGCTGTCTATGGACCTCAGCGGGCGGCGACCTCTCTGGAGAAGGCCAGACAGGGACTTGAGGCCTGGCAGGCCACAGGTCTTTGTCCCAATCCCTCAACTCTCCCTTTGTAGCCTAAGGCAGCCAGACCCCTGGGCGTGGCTGATCCTGCACAAACAGGGCAGGTTTGCCAGCCCTTGTCACGGAGGCCTGAGAGGAGTGGAGGGGTAGGAGGAAGGTGGTGATGATTCGCTGAAGTGTGTAGGCAGATTCTGTGACTGGTAGGCCATTAATAGGGCAATAAAAGCACCATGCTAATTAAGTCACATTTGATGAAGGTGTTCTGTGTACCACGTGATCTCAATGAATTCCCATAACAGCGTGTGAGGGAAGTATTATTGTGCCCACTTTACAGAAGGAGAAACTGAGGCTGGGTAGGCATAATGGGAGTTCTGCTTGCCCCTTGCTTTGCCAGGCTGTCCGTCTGGGCTTCAGTGGTCTGGCCACTAGGAGGCACTGCCAGCAGACTGGGGGTGGGGGGCAGAGGAAAGAGGTCAGGCCTCTTCCCCACTCCATCCTGCTTCACCCCCACCCAAGGCCACATTCCCACCAGGCCAACTGTCCTGTGCCACTCAGCCATCCCTGGAGTTGCTAACACTTTTTCATCTGTGTCCTCCAGCCTAGAGGTGAGGTAACTCACCACGCTTGATGTGATGTACTCATTTCCATTCCCGTTTCACCCATCTCTTCCTGTGCACCCGCGGGGGAAGCTGCATGCCCGCCAGGGTTCTGACTGACGCAGGAGCGTCTGGTCACACATGGTTAGTGAGCCACAGAGCCTGGTGGAAGCAGTGGTGTGGGACGAGCAGAGCCCAGCTGAGCCCAGAAGAAGCTAGGCCCAGGGCTGGGCCATGCAGGAACGCCTCAGAGGTCTGTGCAGCCCCTTTCTTGTCCCCTGGCTCAGTGAATGGACAGGTCTCAGGTCCCTACTTGGCCATGTTGTTTTGTGAGCCTGGCCCCTGGCTCCTTACCTACAACCCTCTGGCCTAGCAGGGGGTACGGGGCTGGGCTGGGGGCAGGAAGAGCACCACCTGGAGGGGACAAGAAAGTGTGGTCCTGGGCATTTCTTGGCACCTGGAGGAGAAGGCCAAGACAAGGCTCATCTTCTAAGGGGCATGGACTAGATGAGGCTGCAGAGGACTCTTACTCAAACTGACCTGAGGAGACCCAGGATGGGCATTGCACTTCTGCATCTGAGCCCAGTCTCTGCTCCAGATTTTGGCTTATTCATAAGAAATGGTCTCCCATGAGCAGTGCTCCCTGTGGGTCCCCTGTGGCCCTGCTGCTGTCTCCTACACCCCTCCAATGGGGACCCCAGCTCACGCCCTGGCCGCCACATAGGTCGCGTGTGGGTGACTGAGCATGGGAAAGGTGAGCCTGACCAGGGGAATGTTCTAGAGCAGGGACAGCAGAGGAGGGAGCTGAGACAGTTGGGGGCCTTCTGGGCTCCTTCACCAGTGGGTCTTCTGTCGTTATATGGGGCTCCTGGGGCCCTGAGAAACTCAAGCTCTGGCCAGGATACCAACAGTCTGTTGAGGTGTGGGCAGCAGCCCCTCCATGGCTCTGTGGACGCCCAGGGAGTGAGGGCCAGGGCGCCGGCTGTGCCAGAGCCAGGAGAACCGGGGAAGGCACTGAGCCCGGAACCAACTGGGAGCTGGGACAGACACACAGCACTGTCTCTTGTAGGCCTGACCATGGGGCAGGTAACAGCCATGCTGGCTCAGCAATGGGAGCACAGGGAGTGGCCTGAGCAGGTCAGCAGGCTAAGGAGGTGCCACATCAGGCAGGAGACCAGCTGCTACCCTCCACTCCCCATACAGTGCTCTTGGCGTCTCGTCCACCTGGGGGCAGGCTCTGTCACCCATGGACCGTAAGGAGGCCAAGGCTCAGAGGGGAAGTCTTTCTAGGACTGCAGTGGCCAGTACCCAGGCTGGAGCGAACCAAGCTCAAACCAGGAGGAGAAACTGTGGTCAGACCCTGCCCCCACGTCCCCTCCCCTGTCCCCACGTCCCCTCCCCTGCCCCCAAGTCCCCTGCCGCAGCAGCAAGCTGAGAGCTGGAGGGAACATCGACAAAAGGCAACCTTCCGGCAACAACGTGGGGTAGCCACACAAGCACCTCACAATGTGCCCATCGCCGGCCCAGGCATCAGGCAGTCCCTGCAGGTGAGTGATACTGCCTCGCACCTTGTGGGAGAGGACACTGGCGATGGCAGTGGCTGTGTCAGAGCTGCTGAGTAGCTTCAGTGTCTGGCTCTTAATCACTGGGGACACTGCATGTGCCCCAAATACGTGAACAACTGGTGCACCCAGAGGGCAGTCCCTCTAGGGTGGCGACAAGAGCCTGGGCACCCGTGTGTCCCTCCTGGACATGTCACCCTGAGCTGGCAGCGGACCCCGTCATCAGGGGCCACATTTGAAGGAGAGTCTGGGGTCTCCCCTGCCCTGTGCACGCACTCAACTTGGGGACCTACTCTTGCTACCCCGAGGGCTTTTTCAGGGAGTCCTGGCTCTGAGGTGTCCCCAAAGGACCCCGAGATTAGGAGCCGGGGTTGGTTGGTGCGGGAGGGCCATGATCAGGGACAGCTGAGTCTTCCCACCTGCAAACTCAACTTTGCCCCCTGGCTCTGCGGTCAAAGCCAACCTCGGCAGCCACACCGGGCTTGCGGCGGTCTGCGCCCCCTTGAAGAAGCTACAGTACCTGCGATATCTTCCTTGGAGGAGACGAGTCTCGGAGAGCTGCTTCCTGGTTCAATTCTGAGTGAGAGCCTGAAACGAAGGTTTTCACAAGGTCAGTGGGGCTCTGGGGCACCCAAGGGGAACGGGGCGTGTGGACGCTGCCAATTGGGAGGCTGGTTGGCTATTAAGGGCTGGGATAGCCGGGGCCTATTTCGAGGTCTTCTCAGGGGCACAGCCACGGCCCTTCGAGGACCTAGCGGGTTCCATGACCGAGCCGATGGTCAGGATGACGCTGTAAAAGCCACAGCCGTCGCTCAACTACCGGGCACAAAGGCGACTACGAACTCAGTGTGTCTCTTGCCCTTTAATCGACGAGGAAACGAGGAGCAACGAGCTTAAGTAGCTTCTTCCAATTCACAGGGCCAGCGAGGGGCAGAGCAGGACTCAAACCCAGGCCTGTCTGAGCAGAGGCGCTCAGTCACCACACTGCTCTCCCTCTCAGAGGCCCTGGGCAGGCGCCAGGCAGCGGGCACGTTACGGAGACTGGCACCTCACGTTCTGATTACTTTTAAGTACCGATTAAGAACTCCTGTGTGCAAATAGCAAAGGGCAGCCAGCTGCCACACTCTCCCTCTCCAACAAGCCCCGCCAACAATTACAAAGGCCGAGAAGTGCAAGAGCTCACCAGCTGCAGCTCAACAGCAGGGCGTGAGCTTCAGAAACTTGCAGCCCAGGAAAGAGGGTTCGGAAGTGGCCCAAGAGCTGGGACCCATACAGCCCCGGCCCTGCTGTTCTCGGGAGCTGTGCAGTAGTTCTGAGAGGGGACCGTCCCTTTTCCTCTTAAGTGGCATCAGATGTGGGAAGAGCCCCTGAAGTGAGTGGAGAGCATGGTGGACATTCGGATGGAAATGAAGACCCCACGCAGGAAGGGACAATATGAAACAGAGGGTGGCCCTGTCTGGACGGCACAGCCCCCAGCGAGGCAGCGGAAACCCCAGTTGTGGTCCTTTCCTAGAGCCCCCGTCTAAAGCAGACTGCTTACCCTGCCTCCAAGGAGCTGGGGCCCCGCGTCCCCAGGCTCTGGAAGGAAGGACTAAGAACCTGGGACCTCAGCACAGCACAGGAGGGCCAGCCCCTCTTGTCCACCAGGGGCAGGGGCAGGCCTTGCGGCTCTCCCCCAGACGGGCCTCGCAGAGGGAAGCACAACAAGAAGAGACGGTAGGGCAGCCCGGGAGACAGCCTCAGAACAGAGCACAGCCTGAGCTGCTCGGCCCTGAAGGCCCCAGGAAACACAAGGACAGCCCCCTAGGGTCTTGAAAAGGGAGCCTGAGAGCTTGGGGAGCCAGCTGAGGACCGAGCGCGAGCCGAAGTAGAGACAGGTCATCGGAGTGAGTGCACGATGAGAAAGATGGAGCTTGTTGGGGAGAAGCTAAAGGACACGAAGGCAAAGAGTGTCCCCACATACAGCCTCCTGGAGTCCAGGAAAGACAGAAGCCAAGGAAAGGCACAGAAGCAAAGACAAACCAGATCCCCCTCCGCAGGAAGGAAGAAGGCACCAGGCTCCAGGAACCAGGTGCAGTCGTCCCGGAGGCTGTCCCTTTGCTCAGCTTTTGAGCTTCAAGGAATTCTTGTCCTGAGGCGAGGCAAAAGGCTGCCCCTCTCTGGAAGGAAGTCAGGGAAGGTGGGCTGCTCTCTGGGGGAGAAACCTACTTCTGATGAAATCCAACCAAACCAGGCACTGATTTAGAATAAAGACTCCAAGAATGGAGAGGCCGGGGAGAAACAGCAGGTGGTAAAAACGGACTCTGTTAAGGATGCCAACACAGGAGGAATTATAATTCCTGAACTTGATGTGATGTTTAAATGTGGACTGTGTCGTAATAAAGCTATAATAACAAAGCCATCAAAGAGGGTGACGAGGAGGTCGGGGAGGAGAAAGGGACTAGCGTTCTCATCTTCCGTGGCCAGAGCCCACTGACCCCATGGGCAAGGGGACACCTAGAAACCAGAGCTCATTGACTCAAAAGTCTCAGTGCTTTCCTGACTGCTTTCATTCATCTCAGAAGCTCTTCTAGGAAATAATAGCTCTAGTGGTGGAGAAACACTTGCTCAAAGGACAGCGCTTCCTTACGTTTTCCAGCAGTTCCTTTTTTTGGTTAGATTAATACAAAATTAAAGAAAATGCTTTTAATCAAAATAGCAAGTATAAAATGATCCAGTTTTAATCGAGTCTTGCTTTGTCTATCCATCCATCGACTCTTCTTTATATCTTTATTATGTCTTTCCTTAGCAATGAAAGACGTCCACGATTACGTCACTTAACGCCAATGGTTATGCTTTCTAGGTGTGAGAATTTGGGTAATTTTTCCTTAAAAAATAAAAGAGACTAAAGCCTGAGAAAAGCAAAGCACATGTTGGGCTCCTTGGCACAGTATCTCCGAAGCAGACAGGGACAGGGTGCTAGAAATGCCACGTCACCCAGATAATAACAGAGTCTGGGGTCCTTCAACGGGGCGTGAGTCTTTGGGCGGGAGTTGGGCTGAGAGCAGGGGACCCTCGGGAGGAGTCACCAGTGCTGCGTGCCCCCGTCTCTCAGAGCTGGCCTCCCTGGGGAGATCCCGTCAGTGGTCTGGGCCCGGGGGAGAGAATGCTGACTTCCTCCCTGGGCTTGTCCACTTAGACCAGGACAACGGGCTTCTGTGCAGACTCAGGCTGAGCAGTGCTCAGCGTCCAGTGCTGCGGGGTTCGGTGTCCTTCAGAACGGAGGGAGCAATTACTCACGATCTGCAGCCTGTCCAAGGATTAGCTCATGGCCAGAAGTATTTATAGACCATTTTCTCCTTAAAGGACACGGGTGTTAATGAAAAGCTACTGTCTCTTTAATCGCAATGCTGGCACAGGAATGGAAAATATTATCTCAGAACCGAAGTAGGAAAACTTTCACACTCTGAGGTACTCTTTTCAGGAATGGCAAATGCTGTCGGTAAAATGAGTCAATGTGTGGCAAACGCAATTTGAATGGTAATCTCTGGCCTTCATCTGTTGTCACTATTATGTAATTGTTCAGATTTTCATGTTATATTCTATTTTAGCAAATTATTACATAATAACAACTTAAGTCATTATGTTCTATGCTTCCAAAGATGGCCAATCATTGGGAACACTCTAGGAAGCTTTGAAAAAAGATAATTTTCACAAAGATTTCCAGGTCCTACTCCACACATCAGGAGGGTTGGAAGGTTTTCCAGGTAAGTCTGATTCACCTCCAGGGCTGAGAGCCACTCCTGGTTGAGCAGACATTCCCGTGGCCTGGAGAGTGAATCACGGGTGGTCTGGGGGTGTCTCTAGCGACAGTCCTCTGTAGTTCTCATTGATTACATGAAGGTCAAGAAATTAAGCTGATCAAATTTTCAGAGATAAAACTATAAGTGATTTTAAAAACTAGTGGATAACAGGATTCAAAGGTATCCTGTATACTGGAAACAACCATCAGATGAGATTTACAAGAATACAGTAGAGCTGACATTTTGATGATTCACTGCAAGAACAGTCATGAGGTGGCTGAGGCTGGCCTCGATTTAGCAGGACCTATAGAGGCATACTGAGGCTCTTTGTCATCTCAAGTGCAAAGTGAGTCAGAGGATGTATAACCAACATGGCAGACAGAGCAGATATGAAAATTGTCCCACCCCACTAAATACACAAAGATGCTAACTAAATTCCCAGATGCCATAGATGAAGAAAGAACTGAAATTTGGAGCGGAGTGAGTGTGCGAGGAGGCCACAGGGCCCACAGAAGTCTCTATGTGAGTGGGTCTCCATCCCATTGCCTGGGATGGGGAGGGAACGTGGCCAGTGCCCGCTGGCTGGAGTCCTGCCAACTGCTGGGCCGCAGGGAGCGGTCTTGCTCATGAGAGACACTTTGCTTGCCAGCCTGGAGATGGGCTAGAAAACTGCCCTTCTGTCCCACACTGCAAGCCGGGAGTCACTCCTGAGAACTTGGAGCCGGTGTGCTACTGTGGAGTCATGTGCAATTGGGAAATCCAGGCTAGGTTGACAAATGTCGTCCCCAGAACAGTGGCTCTGTGGCCTAGGGCAGAGGGGGGTGGCAGGAGACAGCAGCACAGTGGGGTCTGTGAGGCCAGAGGGCACCCAATGTGCCTGTGCAGTGGGTGTTGGGGCCTGGGCGCTGCTGCAGTGACCTCTGTCAGGCCCAGACTGCCTGCTCCAGGCAGCTGCCGGGATGGAGAGCCCTGAGCACACCAGGCGGGCGGGCGGGCACTCACTTGTAGTTGTCATCTTCCACAAACTTCTGGAGCTCTTCGATGTAACGTACGGACTTCAGGTACTTCTGCACGTGGGGCAGGGTTGTGAGGTGATCTGCAAAAGGAGGACAGAAACACAGCCTCAGTCTCTCCGTCTCCAGGCCCGAAGGGAGAAGCTGGATCACTGGCTCCGCGCTAGTGCTCTTTGTTACTGAGACAAGCGTTCAGAGTTTCAACTGCGCTGCGGGTCCGTTGGACTAGGATCTGGATGCATACAGGTCATCAGCTTGGCTTCTGCCCTCAAGGAGTATTCCCCACCCGCAGATGGTTGGGCCATAGACACCGCACCCCAAGGCACCACAGTTCCCCTGCTGGCAAAAGTCGGGTCTTTGGGGAAAGATGGCCTCCAGAGAAACCAGAGCCGGTGTCTGCCCCAGGCTTTCCCCAGGGAGACGGCAGCCTGCTACGCCTGCCTACCCGCTGCATGAAGGCAAGAGAGAATGACCAAACCCCAATGCCTGGTGCGGAGCCCTAACCTAGATCCTGTGCGGCTAGGGTCTGGCCCACAGACTGGAGCTGCCGCGTCTTGAGAAGAAAGTGCGTGTTAATGGGGGGGAGCTCGACGCTAGAGGCCCCGTCTGAGCCAGGCTCAGCATCAGACAACTCTTTAAGGCACCTGCTTTAACCTTCACACCCTCCCCATTTAAAAAATAAATGCCCACTGCACAGAGGGAGAAACAGAGATAGCTTGCACAGGTCACAACGCTTAGAAGAGGCAGAGCAGGGGTTTGACCCCAGGTCATCTCTGTCCCGAAGTGACTGACAGCTAAACCCAGAACTTTGGGGTCACAGCACTCCTCCTGAGCTGGTGAAAGCTCCCCACGACCCTCCCTGCCGTTTTCCTGGGTGAGACAGAAGGAGTTGAGGGTGGAGGAGGGGCCTGGGACTGTGAAGAGGAAAAGAGGGTCGGAAGGCCTCCTGGGCCGGGGTTGGGGTGTGCTGCTGCTGGGAAAGGCACCTGGCAGCCTGCCCCTAATTGCCAGACTCTCCAAAGCCTCAGAGCTCAGGTCCCTGGGGCATGAGGACCCCGCCTGCCTCCAGAGGTGGTGGTGAGAGGCAGGACAGGCACCAGGGTGGGAGCGAGTGCTTACTGAGCTCCAATGCAACGTTGGGACGTGCTAAGGGCCTGCATGTTCTCATGTCCCCAAGTTTACTGATGAGAAGACCTGAGGAAAAAGTGACTCTTCAAGATACAGAGTAGAGATCTGAACCCGCGACTGTCTGACCCCAAAGCTTGTGTCTGTGCTTGGGCAGGCGGGAGCACGGAGCACCAGGGACGAGCAGGGGAGCCTCAGCAGGCAGGCGAGCAGCGCAGGAACACGGGCCCTCCCAGCTGCTCTGCGGGGACGGAGAGCTGATCGGACCACCCCACCTTGGGGTGCTTGCGGGGGGCTGCTTCAGGGAGCCCACCCTGCGGTAGCCCTGGCCTTCCCGGTGTTGGTCCTGGGTATTCTCACACCCTGTGCACTAAAGACAGGCTGGCTTCTTTCTTGCCCTGCTTTGCACGTCAGGATTTTGGGTGCTCCACCCTTCCATGAAAGCCCTGCTACCCGGAGCCTCGCCCTGCAGCGCTGAGGCCCAGGCCCCTCTTTGCTTTGACCTCTCTGGACGTCCCCTGCTCATTCACACCCCTTTTCTGGAGGACTAGGCACCTGGCTCGCAGCTGAGCTCCATACCCCGAGTCCGCCGTCATCTTTGGTGGGTCAGTGCCCATGTGGACGGCCCATCGGTTGTTCTGACTTCTCAGCTCCTTGACTCGTCTCCAGCACCATCACCATCTTCCATCTCAATCACCTACCATCAGGGATCCACACTTGGATCTGGTCATGTGTGGCTAGTTTCGACCACGCCATTACCTTCTCCTCTTAGGTTCACAGCTGGATTACATTTCCCAGCCTCCCTTGGAGGAGCGGATGTGTGCCGCCTGGAAGGCGGCCCCAAACCTGCTCCGGTGCAGCCGTCTCTTCCTGCACCTGCAATCTGCATGCATGTCCCATGGAGGACACGATGGCCGTGGCATGCACAGGGCCACAAGGTGGGGGAGCCTGGGTCCCTGAACCTGCCCACAGAGCTCTCGCTGAATGACAGGCCTGATAGCCAGACAGACCTGGGCTCGTGCCAGTCACACCCAGACCACTCAGACAAGCGACCGTTTGCAGCCTCAGTTTCTGCATCTGTAACCTGGGGATGGCGACCTCTGGTTTACAGCCTTTGCAGATCAAGTCCATATCTGATGCTCAGGAGAGTAAAATGGTAAGCTCTGTGGGTCCTACCTGGTTCTAGAACTTGCTCACAGATAAGGTGCTGACCCCAAATTTCAGTGACCTAAGGTCTCCCCATCGCACCACCGGGAATACTCACCATAGCTGCAGGAAACTTGTAAATCAGCAATTATTCGGAGAATGTTATTCATCTGATTGGATCTTTGTTCATTTTCCATGATGCTGCCTGAGGCAGGATATGCAGAATCGATGTAGATTAAATCCAGAAGGTAGATCCCTAAAACGAAAGACAGTATTTTGTGACAGCAGGTGCTCACATTGATCGGAACAAAACAGCACAGACAGGACTGCTCTGTTGGAAGGCACACAGGGCGTCACGTGGAAAGCAGAGCTGCTATTCGAACTTCAATTGCAGTTCTGACTACGAGGTTTTCACACAACCAGCTAAATAGTAAATCATGTATCTGCACAGCAGCCAGAATGAGTGCTGGCGAGATTTTAGCATTTCCAGTTCGTACGCTCCCCAGCAGCAAGGGGTGTGACCTGTAACCTGAATGGAAAATAACAGGACATGAAAAGGATGAATACTTGTGCTTTTCACCAACCGATGAAGTTTAATAAGTCTAAGGCATAATATCCAGGAGAACATCGCTTTGGTTTGACTTCAGTTCTTTATTTCTCATTTAGCTAAATGTCTGTCTACCTGCACATGTACAAACCCACAGAGACACGCTCCCTCTGAGCTGTAAGTTAATGATGGGGCAAAAGAAGAGTAAAGACAGTGACCGTCCTTGGTATAAAGAACTAGAGGCAGAACTCCCTGATGGTGTTTACAAGGAAAAGACCCTGGGATGTGAGAGCGCCGTTATGATGGGCCTGTGCCTTGGTGTGGCCTCACAGCAGCGCCCCCGGGGGAATGCGGGACAAGCCTCCTGGCCAGGGCTGGGAGGAGAGCGGGCTGGGCAGCGTGGGTCCTCACACGGCTCCAACTGCGGAGATGTGGGTAACAATGGAAGTCACGTGAGCACTGCGGTCAGACCCTCCGTACTGCTGGGGTTGAGCAGGAGGTAAAGCAGAATTCAAGGCAAAAACATAAAGAAGGCAAAGAGGAGTGATTGGCACTAGTTAAAAACATGGCTGATAAGAAAATCTAATGACTATAAGCTTCTACGCACAAAGCAACATTGCATCAAAATGCAAAAAGAGGAAAAAACCACTGGAAATGAAAAGTGAATTCAACAGAGGGAGTCTCTGGCATATCTCTTCTAGAATATATATGTGTGTGAGGACATACCTGGGCTTGTATGTACAGAAGCATAAACACATATGTGTATATGCCTGTATGTGCACATATATGAATATGGGTTTTGAGTAACAAAATTAACAAGATTAGCTTTACATAAATTGAAATATAATTTTTTGTCAAATACGAAATGCCTACCAAATTGATTATATATGTGCTAGACCATAAAGAAAAGCTTACTAAATTTCCAAAAGTATGTCATTTACCCACATCTAGGATTTAACAATAAAGGAAAACTTTGAGCCATTTGGAACAAATACACACACACACGCACACAAGCACTTAGAATAACTCTCAGGTCAAAAGCAAAACATCTGAAAGGAAAAATCTACTGACGACAATAACAACAGGAACACTGCATATCAAAATTTATGGGGTCAGGCCAAAGTGGTAACTGGAGGAAAATTTATAGCCCTAAGACTCACTACTAAACTACTAAGAAGTCTTGCAAATGGAATTAACCAGGTACTTAATATAAAGGTCATGGGGGTTTTTTCATGTGTGGATGAGCATGGCGCTGAGTCATATGTTCATTATGTCGTAGAAGAGAAAAAGGAAACAGAGAGGAGTATAATTTGCTCCAGGTCGGAGCTGGTGAGTGATGGGGTCGAACCCACGCCTGCCTCCCTGGGCCACATGCTTCCTGCCATGACAGTCAGCTGCTGATGCTGGACTCTGTGAGTCATTTGTCTGCTTTTAAAATAGTTACACATTGTTACGGGAAACTGTTCAATCACAGAGACATATGATAGCACTTCTCGGAGGAGCTATTTCCTCTTCCTTTCTTTTTAGTGACACCGTGTTTCCAAACTTTTAATAATTAGAAATCATCTCCTTTGTATCTGAGCTCCAAGTCTGGTAGGTTGAAATCCAGAGATTTACCATTCCTCTTGCGCTTCTTTTTCCTCTCTCCTCTTAAAAATGTGACTCAGTTACCTCTCCGTGGATTTGGCAAGGGCAATCCTGAAAATCCCATTACTGCTTCAACCTCTAGTGCTGAGCAGGGGGTGACTGGACAAGGGACATGAGGCAGTTTGCTCTGGATGCCAATCTTGTGCAGCCCTGAGCCCGCTGACATGGAGCGGCAGACTGACTGCATCCTGAAGAGCAGGATGGGGAGGTGGGAGAGAACCAGTGCTCCTGAGGATCTGCTGCAAGACTGAGCTCACCCTCCTCATCGTCCGGAGTCCTCCCATCAGCCCTGTGCAGCTGAAGGAGAAGACTGAAGCTCAGAGAGGTTATGAAGCCTGCCTGGAGGGCCTCATAGTGGCTGTGTGGATTTGAATCCAGGTCTGGTTGCCACGCCTGGGTTCCTGTCCACCCACTGCCATCAGAAACCCCCGAGAATCACCTTTTCTCAAATAACACCCTCCGCAGGGAAGGCTTGGCCTGTCCGACCCTGGGAGGACCAGTGCTGGCCTCTCTGCTTCCTCTCAGGTCCCTGCTCTGCACGCACAGTCCTGCAGGAGCTCGCCATCAAAGGCGCTGGCACACCGTCACCACATGCCACCCCCACTCCTGCCTGCACCCTGAATAGAGTCCACTCTCAGAGGGCTCATTGCCCCGCGACATGACACATGCAGACTCTGACACCTGTCTGCTCCAGCGCCCGAGAGTACAGGCCACAGCAGGGTTGCAGGGACCTCCCGAACGAAGCCTCCTGGCCCCAGCGATCGGGGAGACCTGAGCCTTGGCAGCACCAGGACAGAGCCGCCGTACAAGCAGCCTTTCGCACAAGGAAAACAGCCACCACTGCACAAATCCAGGGACGTCTATTCACGTTGTCATTAGCCTACAATCAGAAACAGAGATGACCTGCACTGTGATGAAATCCGAGGAGGAGCCCCACCCCACCTGTCACTCATGTATGAACGCCTGCCGCCCCAGGCAGACAGAATGCGAGCCAGCAGGAAGTGGGTCTTACCCCTCAAGTTCCCTCCCCAGGGGCTGGAAGAGCTTGTAGAGCTCTCAGCAAACACCGGCTGGAAGAAGGATGCAGGAGCGAAGGCGCGCTTGCTTTGTACCTCACGTGCAAACTCTAGGAGGCCGATTATTACCCTCTTTTGTGGCTGAAGAAGATGCCGAGTCATGTGCTGATAATAATCAGTGATAATAATCATGAAACTGGGCCCTAGTAAGTACCAGGTCCTAAACTAAGTGCTTTCCCAGAATCAATGATCTGTGGCAACGATGTGGCTGTGAGAGGAATTGTATCTCAATTTTATAGAGGAAGAAACGGAAGCTGAGAGTCCCATCACTGCCATCTGGGAAGTGGCAGAGGCAGGATTCGAACACAGATGCCAGTCCTTCTACCCCAGCCAGGTGACGAGGCAGGATGGGGTGCAGATGAACACAACCGTGCCCAGCCATGGCTGTCCCTACCTGACTCGCCATTGAGGCCAATGTGCGCAAGAGGACTCAGCCTGCACCCCCGGTGCCCCCGCCCACTCCCCACAGCCTCCCTGGAACTCCTGGGGCCTCTCTGTCCCAGGTCCAACCATCAGTGGTCCGCCCAGACCTGGGGGCACAGCCAGCTCTGCCACATGACAGGCAGCTGTGGTCTCAGTGGGAGAATGTGGGGCTTGGAGCCAGGACACTCAGAGCTGGCTCTGCCGCTTAGTAGCTGGGTGGCCTCTGGCGAGCCTTCTTGCTCCCAGGCCTCAGTTTCCCTGATTGCGATTGGCGGGAATGACTATGGGTGTGATCAATCTCCCTGCCCAGGATCTGGACCGTGGAGGGGCCCACGAGGCCGAATGATCCCACCCTGGCTCTGCAGCAAGGCCCCACTGGATGGCAGCACCTGCTGGGTTCACCAGAACCATGGATGGCGCCCACATGCCTCCACGTGGTGACCACCCAGCTCCGCCGGGCCCGCGCCCGCCGGGAGCTTCCATCTGGCCTGGGATGCCACAGCTGGGGTGTCTGCCTCCTACCAGACAGTTGCTGCAGCAGATGATGCTGTGCTTTTGGCCCTGTTGAGATGGGCCGTAACTGAACCAGCCACTGGTTCTGGCAGCTGTGGGGCCAAGCAGTGCCAGGGAGCAGACAGACAGGAGGCGCAGGCACGTCGGAGGAGACAACTGTACGAGGGACAGCCACCGTCTGCAACAGGAAAGGCTGGCCCTGCCCGTGCTGTGGTGTCCAAGCAGTGATGGAACAGTGGGCCCTCTCATTCCCCTTTCACAAATGAGAAGGCAGAAGTGAAGAGGAAAAGTGACTTGTTTGAGGTCACACGGCC
The DNA here is from genome assembly GCA_004363575.1 of Solenodon paradoxus. NCBI lineage: Eukaryota > Metazoa > Chordata > Mammalia > Eulipotyphla > Solenodontidae > Solenodon > Solenodon paradoxus. The sequence goes on along the minus strand of RJWH01003202.1, from coordinate 77,382 downwards.
TGCAAGTGGGAGAAGCAGGATTTGAACTTAGGCCTGTCTGACTCCAAAGATTTGGGACAGAGAGGCCAGCTGAGGGTTGGCACAAAGGTGAGGGTCTCAGCCACAGAGCTGGGGAGCAAGGACCCCTGCGGTGGCCTGCATCCACTCCTCCCACCGAGGACACCAGCGCCCACCGGCATCTGCCCTGAGGCTTGTCCTCCTGCAGACCAGACCTCCGCTGAGATGGAGAGCTACCCGGAACACGCTTCTGCTCTGCTCCTCCTTCCACGCCCCACACAGGGCCCGGTGGCACGGCTGTGGCTGCCACAGGACCGCCAGTAGGGCAGCCCAGGGCTGGCGCTGAGCAGCCCTGGCTTGTGGTGTCCTCAGGGCTGACAGTCCCCACCCCCACGGCAGGTGGCCAAACCTTCCTCCTGACAGGGAATCCAGGCCCCCAGCGGGGTCTCCAGCAGCCGCCCGGCCCCAGGAGACAGCCAGACTGACAAGGAGGTGCTCTGCTCAACAGAAGCCTCTCAGCCAGGGGACCCGCGCGTGGCGCGGAGCCCGCGGATGCCGGGCGCGCTCACCTCCCAGGGCAGAGCCTGCGGCCGGCACCTCCGGCCCAGAACTCACTGCTCTCTTGTTCCCCCGTCGCCACCCGCCGCACCTCCATCCGCGTCTGGTTTTGGTTTTTCTTACACAGCTATCTATTTAATGAGGAAAATTCTGCTGTGTTGAAGGGAAAAAAATACCCCTCCCTTCACAACAGAAAAAATGGGCCACATTTCCATCTTATGCTTTCCATTTTCTCTCTTTCTCTCTCTCTCTTTTAAAGTTTGAGATGAAAGACTTTTCCATGTTCTCCTGCTCTGCCTTGAAAAGATCACTTTCAAACTTCAGAAACGAAGTGTGCTGGCAGCCCGAACTATACTTGTGTGGTTTGATCACATAAACCGTCCTGATAAATTCCAAATGAAATAACAGAGCAGTGGCTCATTAGGGTTTTTTAAAGAGCGCCCAGAGCAATCCCATCTCGGGCAGGAGGCCTCAGCCGGCAGCCGGGTTCCCCGGCGGAGGCAGAAGGCTGGGCGTGCTCGTCTGGTGCCTGCTAACGAACGAGGCCACTCAGGCACAACAGGGCCGGAGCGAGTCACCACTGAAGGCCTGCTCCCTAGAAGACGAGTGTCTGGATGTGCAGCGAGGGCAGGCCCCGACAGTCACGTGCCAGGTGGGCAGAGGCCGTGTTTCTTAGAGAAGCACATGTCTATTTCCTGGTGCTGAGCTCATGAATCACAAGGACACATGGGTCTGTCCTGCAGCCTACACAGCTCCTGGGCCCAGGGCAGCCGGATCTCCTGAGGCCCCGGGGCGAAGTGACGACATGACCGTGGGTCCCCTTGGGCTATGGGGACAAGTGGGGAACCCACAGGAGCAACGGGGTGACCCGCTGCTTGCAAAAGTTTTCCCCGGGAGTGGCAGACCCCGCTGTCTGTGCTGGTGTCCCACTCGGCAGTGAGACAGGTGTGAGGAACGGGCCTTCGTCTGGCTGCCATCACTCAGCCTGCTTTGTGCGGACCCCGGGCTGGGCAGGCGACAAGCACCACCTGCTCGAATTCTTCCAGAGCGCTACCAGCAGGAGAGAAGGGACTGGCACGTTTGTCTGCTTAACCTAATCTGCCAGCTATTTGGGAAACAGACCTTCATTTTACCTTTGGGGGAAACTGTGCTTCCCACGCTGTGTGGCTATGGGTTGGGGGCAACTCCGACCCCTTCTTCAACCCAGGGGTAAAAACAATTTTTTTTTTAAATGAAGCATATTGGAAGGAAAAGTGAAATACTCCAAATGATTCAGAGATGAAAGAAGAAATTAAAATTAAACACTGTCTACATACAGGATTCGATCACAGCCACATAACTGCTCAGAGAAAACCCACTGCCTCTGGGGGCTTGTCTTAATAGTCACGGAAGACAAGAGAACAGTGAACTTAGTGTGCATTGCTAGAGAGTGAGAAAACAAGCAAGAGGAAACAGGAGAGAACAATTAAAATATGAAAGTGAAATGGTGAAGTAAAAAAATCAGAAGCGGTATAGATGGAATGGTAAATCGAACTGAAAGCTGGCTGTCTGAAAGCAGACAATCCTTCGGAATGCAAGGTGGAGGGGACAGAAAACACGGACATGCAGTGTCATGGAGGAGAGGAGACCACAGCTCCAGATACGAGGGGGTGTCGGCACAGCGTGTAATTTTTATGCCAAGATAGTTGAAAATCTAGGAGAAATGGGTGCTTACAAAGGAAGTCTGTCTTCCCCAAATCATTTCAAGCGGCAGAAATCTTCAACTTATTGATAAAAATATTGACAATACTGACAATAACTAAGTAATTAGGAAGGACAATGTCCAATGTTTGTTTGGAACACATCCACATACGCTTGAAAGAAAACAGAGCACTATTTAAACTGCTCCAGAGTGTAGAAAAAGTCAGAAACACCTGCAGTTCTTTTTATGGCTCCAGCCAATCATTATCCCCAAACCTGGTGGGGTGGCACTCTTGAAAACAAGAGCCTTAGCTCATTAATAAATATTCACAGACGCCGAACAAGACAATAGAAAATGCAACGTGCCCGTGTTTTAAAACGGTATTAGCAAATCAAATTAGTAGTATATTAAAGAGTAAAAAAGTAGATATGTTTGCTGCGGGAGTGCAGTAATATTTCAACCAATGATCTTGAACGATGTTGAAGTCTTTAATCCCCATTCCTGATAAGGTCCGAAGCTAGGAACAGACTTCTTTAATGTGATGAAAGATGCGCATTAGAAAATGGAAGCAATGTTTTAACCATGAAATCCTATTAACAGGAACAAATGAGGAGACATGACATTCTGCTGTCATTTAATTTAACACTATCGTGGGTGCAGAAGCCAACGGAATAAAGACAAGACAAAGAAATGTGCTACAAATATTAAAGACATATATTACATTGCTACTATTTTCACAATATAATTAATGATCGTATCAGTCACACGATACAACCATCTAGGATAATGAACTGAAGAACTATGAATACTAGATAATGGCGTTAAGCTCAAAGTAATAAATGTAAATCGATAGCATCAGCAGCAGCAGTCATCAGCTAGAAAATGGGGGGAAAAAAGAGGTCATCGCTGTAAATACAAAACTATAAAGCTCGTGGAAGTAAAGTTAAAAAGAAATATGTAAGATCTACTTAAATAAATATAACTTACTTGATAAAAAACACTGTATTTTGCCGTATACCCCAACAGATAATGTACACCCACATTTTTGGCCCAGATTTTCAGGAAAAAACTTTCATTTTTTAATTCTAATTTTCATTTTTTTTACCTAAGTACTTTTTTTGTATTAGAAAGGAATTTTAGCATTTATTTTTTAACATATTATATAGTACAAGACGTTTTATGTAACAAATAATTACAAATGCAAGAACAGATAAAAGGCACAAAAATGAAAGAATTGAAAACATTTATATAGATACAGAATATGATGCACATCCTTATTTTCCCTTTTCCGTCTGAGATTTGGGCAGAAAAGTGCACACTATACATAGTAAAAATACAGCATGAAACATTTATTAAAATTAAATATGCCCATATTCTGGACTTAAAATTCTTCTTTGAAGACTACTTTATTGAAATAAAAGCACATGTCATGCAAACACAAACTTTTCTCTACAACTCTCTTTTAATTTTCACAGTGAGAACGTAATACTTTGGAAATTAAGATAAAAATTAACAAAAATTAACCCGGGTGGCTGAGGGTTAAGCCCTGCTCCCGCATGCATCCCAAGAACTCAAATTGAGATCCAGGGCCTGGGGAGGAGAGGGAACAACTGAAAAAAAAGCAACTAAATAAATATCTCTTCCTTCTCTCGCTTCCTTCCCACCTGCCTGCCTTCACAACTACCTGCCTTCCTCTTCGAAATAATTAAAACAAAAACAAAGTAAAAAAACCTTAAGATTAGGAAAAAAGAGGCAGACAAATGAAGTATATCACAGTCTTAGGTGGGAAAATACAACATTGTAAGGATGTTAATTATTGCCTAAGTAATAGATACATTTCATATGATTCTAACATTGATTTCAAAGTCCACCTGGAATGAACAGAGTATTTTTGAAAAGAGTAACAAAGACGGCTTGTCCTGATTAATGCATAAAATGCACAAACTGATTTCTAAGGTCACCTAGAAGAGTAACTACATGAAAACAGAACATTCCTAAAAAGAAGAATGAAGAGGCTTGTTAGGAATTGTGCAGTGTAGTAGTGCTACGGAGTCAGATACACAAATCAGCGACACAGAGGAGGGAGCCTGGAAACAGACGCAGGCAGATAGAGAAATTTAGTGAAAAAACAAGGAGAATTTACATTTTAAGTCAATTGGGAAAAACATGGGTCATTCACTAAGTGGTGCTGGGACAAATGATTTTGCACTTAGGAAAATATAAGGCTGAGTGTCTACTTTATTCCTTAAACCAGAATAAGCTCCAGCTGAATTAGGGATTCAAATCTTAAAAGGAAAGCACCAGAATAAAATCCAGGAGACTTTTTTTCTTTTCTTTTTTTTAAGGAAAGGTGCGGGCAGGAATGACAGCAAGCAGGCAAGCAGCTGGGAAGAGAGGAGGAGGAAGCATTTATTAACTTTAGTTGCTCATCTTGGTTGTTGCCCCGGTCTCAGAATGGGAAGGAACCTGGGTCTTCGGGACGTGCGTGGACTGTGCTCCCCTGGAGGTAGGTGACCCAACTGCTACTCCACCGGGGCTCATCAGGAGAATCTTTTTATAACTTTGGGGTTCACAAAAGCTGAAGTCTGACATGAGACCCAAGCCATGAAAGAAAAGACTGACATACTGGACTGCAATAGAAACCTATATAACACACTTCTGCACGATCAGAGAAAACACCACACACACAGCGAAAGCTGAAAGACAAATGTCAAAGTGGGAAAAACACTCACACCTTATGACACAGTCAATAGATCTGACAAAGACCTGCTACAAGACAGGCAACTGATATTATTGAAGATGATCAGTGAAAGCATGAAAGATGCCCAAACCTCACTAAAAATCGAAGGACAAATTCAAATTTTTTTTTGCTCTTTATACTGGCAAAGGTCAAAAACCTTGATAACAGCGTTGATGGGAGTGCATGGAAATGGTGAAGCAAGGCCGACTGGAATACCAAGTGATAGAAGCCTTTGGGAGAAGAATGTGGCAGCATCTGTCAAACATTTCAAATATGCATTTTCCAGGATCCACCAGTTCTACTCGTAGAAATTTATTCAGTAGCAACACTCCTACAAATCAGGAAATATAAACAAGGAATATTCATTGCACCGTTATTTGCAACTCATAACTGTGAAAAAACTACATGGTTTAAGTAAATGATTTTTCAATCCAAACAGTGGAATATTATGATTGGTTACTTTAAAGATGAAATGTTCCTATGAACTGACATGGTAAGATATCCATGATATATTTTAAGTGAAAAAAATGAGTCATTAGTTACAGCTATCTCTATCTCTTTATTTACCTATATAGACCCAGAAAGGGGAAGGGATAATTATTGCCTAATATATTGTTAGTGGTAGCCATCTTTTTAGGGATGGAATTTTCTGCTTTCTACAATTATATATATATATTATATATATATATTATATATATAATTGTAGAAAGCAGAAAATTCCATCCCTAAAAAGATGGCTACCACATATATATATATATATATATATATTCAGTCTCTAGCCATGAATATGTACTACGTGTTTATAGAAATAGAAATATGAAAGCAATATTGTCCTCGCCCTCTCCCTTCCTCCCTCTTTTCTTTCCTTCCTCTCTTTCTTTCAACTATTAAAGAGACAACCACTGTTTGGCAGGGAGAGGGAGGTAATATTTCCACAAATGATTTTCTAAGCACTTGGCTACTATGGAAGACTTGGTCTTTCAGTTTAGATGTAAAGGTCACAAACCTTACTGGCCGCCCAAACCTGACTCCAGGCCACGGCTAATGGTCTCCTCTTCCTGCCTTGGTCTCCCCATCTCCAATCCCATCTGTGCCCTAAGATGTTTCTAAAACCCAATCAGACTAAGACTTTCCCCAACTTTAAATGACCCAACAACTTTCCACCCCCAAAAGGCAAAGCGAGAATGCCTGAGCCAAGTCTTACAGGCCTTCCAGTTCTGTCCTCCCGTGTCCTGGCCTCGCCTCCCACGCTCTTCTCACAGAAGGTTCCAGATGCGCGGCCCCTTGCTGCTTCCCAGAGGGGCCCTCTGCTACACGCCCTTGATGCTGGGCCTCTGTCTCCTCCAGCTGTTAGAAGCCCCTCGTGGGCTCTCAGAGCATGCTGCCCTCCCCCATTACATCACTCACCACACTCCCTGAGTGTTCCACCCACCTCCGCATTCACCAGGGCCCCGCACTGATCAAGTGCAGATAAGAGCTCAGAAAATGTGGGGATATGACTGGACCAGGCTCATCCACAACAGGGAACCAGGCTGGCCTCGGAAATTCTACTGCTCAGAGAAAAGAGTGGCCCCCGCTGCTGGGCACCCCAGTCCTCAGCCACCCTGTTAGGGACAGTTCTGTGTTCTCTCCCTCCAAGCTGCATACCCACGTTTCTCCCAGGGCTATCAGGGGCTTCCAGAGGAGGTAACGTCACCGAAAGGAAATGCAAGATGATTCCCCCAGTGGAAGCCTCGGAAACCAGCCTCACATCGGGTAGAACCGAGGCCGCGCACGTGCCAAGGAAAACACTGGCGCTTGTCTTTCCAGCTCTGGCTCCGAGACGCGCTACTGTGCGCAGAAGGCTCCCTGGACACCCGAGGACACCAGGATCCCGGCCAGAGTGAGCTCACAGACGGCGCTTCGATCATCAAAGTATTTTCCACTTCCACGAATGTGCTTGCATCTCCGTGACCACACTTACCGAGGCTTTAACAAAAATAGTGGCGGCAAAGACAAACCATCAGATTTATTCCTTACTCGGTGGAAACCGTGTAAGAGAAGACAACTTTCCAAACCTCAATCTCCAATGCCTGCATTCTCTGGGGAAGAAAGCAATAGAATTTTCCGACGCTTAGCTAGATGTAAACTGATTTTCACTTACTTAAAGTGAAATGAAATACTGAAAGACTCTTTGGACCCCTTCGGAAGGAAGAGGGTGTCTGAATACTCATTTATTGTAGATTTCAGGCTCACATATTTCCATCTCTCGCTGCCTTTCTCCACAGAGATGAGGGGATGCAAGTCCCCAAAGGACTGTTGGCAAGAACCCACTTCCAGGGAGCAGGGGCTCATTCTGATCCACAGTGGAATCTTTTCTGAAGGCCCCATCCTTCTCCAGGTCACACCATGTACCCGGGGCACTGGGCCAGCCCCGCCTTCCCAGCCACACTCCTTGGTCTGGATGGGCAGCACTGAGCCTGCAAGCTTTCTCACCTGGAGGCGGAGCTCTTGGCGCCAACAGCTGGGGGAGCTGGAAGCAGGTTGCTATTGGAGATTGTGCGGCGGGGCCGCTGGTATGTGGAGGAGAGTCAGGCTGCTCGCCTGCGTCATGTGTGGACGGGAAGGCCCTCCACACCCACTGTCCTTGTGTGGCCTCTCCCTGACCCACTACATTCAACTCCCTTGGGAATCACTCCAGAGGCTTGACCCCCTGAACTCTGGGCTTCCGGTCACCTCCTAAGACCCCGCCTCCTGTGGGTCTCCAGCACCAACTCTACCCAGTTCTGACTCCTCCCCTTCTTCACAGCTCACTGCCCTTCCAGCAGGCTCTCAGGTCAGAGCTCTGCTGGGCACGCCTAGCCACATCAGCAGAAAGTCACACCGGTTGGGAAGAGAGAGGCCCAAATGGCAGGGAAGCGGATCTACTGACCAACCAGAACAGGAGGTGGTGGCTCGGCTGGGGAAAGGAAGCCGGAAAGGCACAGACCAGTCCACTTGTGATGACCGCCATCAAGTGAAAGAGACAGGTGCTACAAACACCACTGAGCGCCTAGCAGACACGGGCTCAGGAGAGAATCAATGACATGGCCCCTGACCTGTGAGGTGCACAGAGGGGCAGAGGCACTCATTATAGAACAATCCAGGGCAAGAAACTGCTGGAAATAATACCCCAGCACATACTTACTTTCAGACGCCAGTGAGACTGCCCAGGGGAACTGTGGCATGTGAGACAGACACGGGTTGGCCAGGTCTCTGACACCTGTGGGACTTAGTAATCTGCTCTCCCCTGCCTGGGCCTCTCTCCTCAAGTCCAGAGACGTGAGGTAACCGCCCCCTGGTCACCCGGCACGTGGAGGGTGGAGTTCGAGCCCAGGTCCTTGGCTCTAGGGCCCACCCTCTGATCTGTGTCACACGTGATACTTAGAGCCCGCAGGTGCCTTGAGGGAAGGACGCTGAAAGTCAAGACATCCATGTGAATACCCTGGTTTGCATTTATCTGCTCGGTGTGATCCTGTGCGTATTCGTCAACTGCCTTTGTCCCCTGGGAAACGGGGATAGTACCTGAGACTTTCTCACAGGCTGGAGGAAGACTAAGGGGATCACTGCAGCAAAGGGGGTTTGTCTGGATGAAGAAGGCCCTCAGTGAGGTTACTTGCAAAAAATCCCACAGACATTTAAGAGTTGATGGGGACACATATCTATTTCTGGAAACTTCCAGGAGAAACGAGACAGCCCTTTGCAGAGCCTCCTCTGACTTGTCACTGAAATTTTTGAGGATTAAAAAAAAAAAAGAGATGGAAACCACCTCACTATCTAACATTGATGGGCAGCTTTATTGTTAGAAACTAGGAAGAAATTAAACAGGCAGGTAGAGAGGACACAAAGGAGTACATTTAAATTTTGTCTCTTGGACAAAGACAATTTGTGTCTCTCCATGCCTGTCCCTAGATCCAGAGACCCAGGGGTAGGAATACCAGACACTGAGTGTCAGTGACCAGGATATGTTGCAGAAGCTGAATCCAGGGGTTGCGGACATGCCGGCTCTCTTCCCCACACCTTCTCACGTTTGTTGCAGCCTGTGACCCCCAAGGAAATGGACTACGTCCAGAGGGGAACCGAAAGCTGTGCCCTTTGATTGATGCCAAGATGAACAGATGTCACCTTGATCATGGCTACAGTCAGAGGAAAGAAAACCTAGCCAGGGCCCATGAAAAAATACTGCCCAACAAGGGGCCTGAACGGCATGGAGAGGAGCCCAGAAGTGAGGATGCAGCTCAGCGCACTCAGGCCCCGAAGGAAGTCTCCAGGCCCCTTTCCCTTGCAGCAACGTAAGAGACATGGTTTCTGTGACCAGAGATGACTGTCAGAGGTGGAGGTGACAGAGAGGCGTGAGGAAAAAAAAGGAACCAAAAATAAGAACAAAGAAAATTAACAAGGAAAGGACCAGAGGGGAAAAAAATACAAGGGAGACAGGGCTGACCCAGGGGAGGGCGTCTTCCCAAGGAGTGTCGACCAGTTTCCAGGAAAGAGAGCCGCCCCTAGACACGTGCTGCACAAAAGTTTAAAAAAAAATCTTGCAAAGCTTCAGAACAAAAATACAGAGAAAAGTAAACCCCCCTAAACTGACCCCCGTCGTGCCTGTGAGCTGGGGGCCCTCTGTCCTGCCCGACTGAACCTGGCACCACCAGCCCCACCTCCACGATGCATGGAAGCGCTCCGTCAGGCTGGAAGGGCTGTTTGCCCACGAACTGTGAGTGGACATCGGGACTGGCCAATCGCTTTAGTTTTTCAAGAAGAAAAGTATTTCCTCCTAGTAATTATGGTACTTAAGGGTAAAGACCCAAAGACGATATATGATTTTGGATGCCGTAAAATTGGTCAATGCGCATTTTTTCCATAAATTTATGGGGCTGCTTCACCATTGCAGACGCCAACTTCTGTATGCACAGTTCACAAGCACTGCAGTGTGGGGAGCCCAGAAGCCCCTCATCATCAGTGTGGGGAGCCCAGAAGCCCCTCATCAGCAGTGTGGGGAGACCAGAAGCCCCTCATCAGCAGTGTGGGGAGACCAGAAGCCCTCTGGCAGAGGCCACCCTGCAGGCGGGGTCTAACAGCAAGCGCTGGGCTGGCGTCTAGGGCTGTGTCAGAGCAGGGTGATGCTGTGGGCTGGGCTGGGCCACCCAGCAAGCAGCAGCAGATGGGAGGAAACTGTCACGTCCAGTGTGGGGGTGGGCAGGATGCTTCCGCCCCATGACCCGAGCATTGAGCACCAGCCACAGAAAGCAGGGACACTACTGCCACCCAGGGGAGCTGACAGTTATGGGTGGGCTGGGTTGGTGTGTAGGCTGGGGACACCAGTAAGAAGCTGAAAAAGGTGTAAAGTCTACCTGGGGGCAATGGTGAAGGAGAAGCACCTTGCAAACGCCGTGTCCCGGCCACCGAGGGCAAGGCTCCGGGAGAAGGCAGCTCCCCTCCAGCGGCTTTCCTCACAGCTGTCTGTCCTGGATCTTAGTCTCAGCAAGACCCCCTGACATACACCGGGCAGGGGTGGGGGGTGGAAGAGGCTCAAATGTGGCTCTAGGGGCTGGAGAGATGACTCAGCAGGGGCGGGGGTGGTGGGGTGCAGCCCGGCTGGGAGCCGCACAGCAGGCATGGCGCTCCTGACGTGTGCCAGGCTCTGGACCAAGAGCTGTGCCTGCACAATGCAAGGGGTCCTCGTTTTACAGAACAGGAGAGCGAGGCTCAGAGAGGCTAAGCTGCCCCAGATCGCACAGTGAGTCCCTGGCCAAGCTGGGAGCTCCGGCTCTGGTCTGGAGTCTGGGCTCGCATGGAACCAGTGGGGCCCTGCCTCAGCCCACCTCATCCTGCCCCGCAGGACCACATGCGGGCAGAGCCTGCCACCGCTCATCCACCACCGGGCTCCAGGGAAAGCCCCATTCCCAGACTCAGAAAGGCAGGGTGGCTTTCCTTGGGTCTCTTGACCAGTAGCTAGAGAAGCCAAGATTTGCATCCCGGTCTGGCTGGCCCCAAATCATGGTCTCGCCATGGCCGGGAGGACTGGGGGGATCATCTTTTCATCTCTGTTTCTTAGTCTAGCCTCGGCCGGCTGAGTCATGGGCCCTGCCTTCACAGCGGGCAGATGGCCTTCTGGGGGCTGGAAACATCTCCAGCCAGAACAGGACAGAGTTCCAAGTGGATTATGAAGTACTCAGAGTGTCCTTCACATGGGCTCAGACCTGTCGCTGGGCTAAGACGGCCAGAGCCGCTGCTCCCGGCAGTAAAAGGTATCCACTGGTGTCAGCAACACCGCTGCCATGGTCCTCAAGACTTGGCCCCCTGAGATTTCTCAGCACTGACTTCTGAAGAGACAGTGAGACAGTAGCGTCTGCCAGCGTGGACAGGCAGGACTGAAAGCAGCGGCTGCTGCAGGGACTAAGCCGTCCTCTGGAGGCCAGCCTGGAGGCCTGGCTGCTGGTGCCGGTTGGGGGCGGCTCTGGAGCCAGGCAGTCTGGGGGCAGGGCCAACTCCGCGTTGCTGTGTTCTCAGTGGCCTGAGCAGCTCCTCGGCCCCGTGGACCCTCGGTCTGGGCGTCTGGAGCAGGGGCTGCACCATGCCTCCCTCACGCAGAGGGGACGGCGGGGAGAGCTGAGCTGTGTACATCCTTTAGCCCAGGGTCGCCAGTGAGCAAAGGTTAGGGTGACAGAGATGACATCAGCAGCAAACAGTGGCCTCTGGCAGGGGCAGACTATCTAAGAGAAACGGCCCAGGTGCACTGTCCACCCTCTGACGGTCCCCTTGCTGCTGAGTCTGCAGCAAGGGCCTGAGCCATGATGTGCTTGCCTTATGAACAGCGAGCTCTGGCCTCCTCTCTGGGCCCACCACGGCCAGTGCTGTGAGGGCTCCATCTGGGGAAGGGCGATCCCATGGCTGGGGCGCCCTCCCCACTTTGCAGGGCAGCACGAGTAGGGAGGCCCTTGTTAGACCGGCTCCACACGGCGACACCGGGCAGCAACCTCGTCCTCCGTCCCCGCCTCCTGCATCCAACCTGAGCATTAAGCAGGATGCGGCTCACAAGCTGACACGGTGTCTGGCTCACAGCAGGCCCGGTCACTTGTCATTCATTGATCAGCTGTGCCTTCATCTGTTCACTCACCAAAGCTTGCTGAGCACTGGCCCTGCCGAGCTCTGCACTGGGCTCGGGGGCACGGTGGTGGGAAGAACCAGGCCTGCTCCTGCCGGTCCTCATGGACCACAGCACGCTGACCGGGTGCCGGGGCCACCTCGCTGCCCTGGAGGTTTTGACCCAGCAGGGCTGCTATGACTCGGCTGTGCTGTGCAGGTGCGGCCCCGCGGCACCGGAGGGCTTGCTGGCCTTGGGCAATCGCAACTCCTCCTATGCCGAACTGCCCAGCGCGTGTGGACTGCGCTTCCTTTCTCAAGCACGTGTGCTCCAGAAGGGACACGCTCACGTCACACACACAGTCCCCAGTTCGTGTGAAGGGACCGGGGCTGGCAGCTGCGGACGGAGATCTCAGGGGCCACCGTGGGCTGCGCTGCGGGACTCGGGCAGATTCTATAACTGATCTGAGTCTGAATTTCCACTCTTGTCACACGAGCGTAACCCCGAGCTGGCAAGGCCGTTTTGAGGATCGAAGCTACTGTGCGAACGTCTTCATCAGTCGCCTGAACAAGGACGACGAGAATTGTGACCCCGAGGACAGCACGCGTCTCCACTGGCTGCGTGCTGAGAGCCGTGTTCGTGCTTTCCGGGCGCTCGCTTACTCTTTTAGTCAACGGATGTTTATCAAGAGGCGAGAAGCTGGGAACACGGTTGGGAGCGTGACCAGCATGGCCTCACTTCCAGGGAGCACGGCGCCCCGAGGCGGGGTCAGTCACAGGCGACGCGGACAACTGTCTACCTAAACTGTGATGGTAAGAGCACCAAAGTGTGGGCCTGCAGAGGAGTGAGCGCCGCCACAGCTATATTCCAGGTGAGCAGCTTGAGGGTCCGAGAGCTTAGGCAACTTGTCTAAGGACACAGAGCTGATAGGAGCCGGGCCCCAGGCCGCACTGAAGGGGACCAGAGCTGCAGACCACCGGCAGACAGACACGTCGCCCAGGGGCCTCCCCTGGCCTGAGAGGCCACGAGGACTGGGCAGGCTCCGCCGGTAGAGACTTGGGGCTGCTGCTCAGAACCGGAAGGCGGCCTGAGTGCTCAGTCCCCCGTGGAGCCGGGAAGTGAAGGACCTGTCCCCAGGGTCCTTCACCCCAAGAGGGAGAGGGTGAGGGGGGAACTCATCGCTGATAACTGTTAGGACAGTAACTGCTCAGTTTTGAAGACCAGCGGCAGCAGGTGTCACCAGTAGGTGACAACCCAGTCGGGATGCCTCCAAGGAGCTCCGGATGGAAAGACAAGTGGCCACAGAACCGAGGTGCCTGGCTCTGCCACTGACCAGCCGGGTGGCCCCGGTTCTTTGTCTGTGACGTGGGGAGATAAGAGTCAGCCTGGGCAGCCAGCCTCGGGGCTGCACAAGAGCAGACCTCAGCCAGAGGGGCTGCCCTACGCACAGGCATAGCGCTGGGGCCGGGGCTCCCCGCTCCAGCAAGCTCCCCAGAGTGCGAGGCGCCCCCGTCCCTCCCTCTCTTTCTCTCTTAAGTTGACAGATCATTCACATACCCAAGGTTGTATTACTTAGCTTGCTCTTTTACTGAATGTTATCTTACTTTACTTATTGACACAGCACCTTCTAGACTGTTCAGTATAAAACCTACACATATTTTTCATTGTGGTTAAACACGCAACACGAAACGCGCCATGAGCGACAGCCAGCAGACTGGGGAGGCTGCGCTGACATCATCGCTCTCCTGTCCCCAACATGCTCAGCAGCCCAGCACAACCCGCCCCGGGCACTCCTGGCTCCCCGCTCGTCCCGGCCTCGGTGGTGACAAGTCTTCTTTCTCTCCGTGGACTTAGCAATGCTGGACGTTTTGTGTAGATGGAGTCACACAAAATGGCTCATTGCGTCTGGCTTCTCCCCCTGAACGCAGTATTTCCACGGGGTCTCAGCTCAACCCGCCTTTGGTGGCTGAGTCCTCTTCTGGCGCGTGCAGACACCACCTTCTGCTGGTCTGTCATCCGAGAGGGACACTGCTGTCGCTGCCACCTTTGTGCTGGTGATTTGCTGCTCTGATTCCACATACAAGCTTTTTTCCAAACACTGTTTTCATTCTTTTGGGTGGATACCCAGGAGGGAAAAGACGAAGTGACGATATTCCAGGGGACTTGGGGGGAGTAAATCATGAATTGAATGAACGGGACACACTAAGAGAAAGACTTAGCCATCGGAGTTGGAGAGGCCATCTGCAAGCCGTCTAAAATCGTGAAAGCCACCGGTGATACACGCCCACTCTGGACACTGGTTTCACGTATTCCCGCACTCCGCCACCCAGGAGGCTGCCAGCACCGGGCCGTGTCAGTGTTGGGTGCCCCGGCCGCTTGCTGGGTCAGAGCAGAGGTGGAGGGGCCGGCCAAGGCTCAGCCAGAGAGGCAGCAGTGGTCACTGGGCTCAGCGCTAAGCTTCCAGCGCATGCGGCCCGGGAACACGGGGCAGGGGAGGAATGCGGTGGGCAGACAGATGGCGTCGGAGCAGAGGCCCAGGAGGGGTCAGAGGGCACAGGCTCTCCCCTCTCGCCGCTGTGGAGGCCGACTCCCCAGGTCCCGGCAGGAGAGGACCCGGCAGAGCGAGGCGCTGGCCTTCGTCAAGCGAGTCCTGCTCTGCTTGGAGCGCTCTGCCGGGGCGATTCGGGGCTTCTTTCATCTCCGACTTAAATTATACATCATGGGCTAAGATTTTCATTCCGATGTCTTCTAGAATTCGGAGGAGACATAAACATACTCCCAGAAGCACAGAGTCCGCATTCATTACTGGGACGACCTTGACCAAATAAGAGGTGTCACCAAATCTATTTATAGTTTAAACATCTTTCTGCTGCGTTTCCCTGAAAATCTTCTGAGGTGGTTGCCACACGCAGGGAGGAGAGCCCAGCCCCAACAGCCATTCCCTCGGCTGGGCTCCGTGCCGGGGCAGCAGCGATCAAGACACGGCCCGGGACGGGGACAGAAAGCATGGGGCTCCGAGCAGAGCAGCAGAGCAGATGGAGAAATGCGAATTAACACAGAAACTGCCATTCGAATTCCATTACATCATTACATTTAAAATAAGGCCAATGCTGAAAGCTAGCAAGACTGTGGCTAAACAGGAAAACCCATATGCTGCTGGCAGCCGGGTAATTTGGTAAAACATTTTTGGAAACCATTAGGGAGTTCAAAGCCAGAAAAATATTGGTTCCCTTTGACTCAGTAACCCCTGCTCTGAGCAACCTATTCTGAGGAAATACTTTTAACAGAAGGAAGAACACTGTATGCACAAAGGTCTTCATTGCAGAAAAACTGGAAACACTCGAATATCAAGCAACAGGAAAAAAGTTAAAGAAAGAAAAATGAGCCACAGGACAACATGGAAGCATTAAGTGTTGCAGGGACGAGCTTTTAAGTGTTTTAAAAATTTTACTGCCCTGTTATTTACTGTTTGCAGGTTGGTTTGTTTTTTAAGAGGACGCAGGTAGGCAGCAGGAAGGCAGGCAGGGAGAGGAGGAAGAAGCATTTTATTTATCTAGTTGTTCATTTTTGGTTCCCCCAGCCCCAGGGCTGATTGCCCAAAAGACAGGGCCCTGACTGTTTAGTAGATGTTATTTAAAGGAAAGGTGCAGCAGGAATGAAGGTGAGCAGCCGGCCAGGAAGAGAGGATGATGAAGCATTTATTTATTGGTTGTTCCCCCACCGGGGTCTCAAACCTGGGTCCTTGGGTCTGCTAGGCCACCAGGGCCTGCCTGCCCGTTTGTGCATTATTCGCAAAGAATGTATCGAATGATGAAAGGAGCACGTGGGGATTGGTGGGGCTGACTGTGATGTTGGTCCCCAGCTGAGGAGCTGCGGGGAGGAGAGCCAGGCCCCACCCTCCAAAGGAGCTATAGTCTCTGCTCAGAGGAGCTCGGGGACCCACCTGGGAGCACCCCCTGCACTGGAGAGGGGTGGTGGGCATCCCCACCACAGTGACTGAAGAGTTCACTGGACAGACTTGAGACTTCTCCCTGGCCAGGGAGCTGCAGAAAGGGTGATCCCTGCCCCCACAAACACAAAAAGCTTCAGTTTCCTTACTTGGCAGAGAACAAAGGACCTGTCTGTGAACCGGCCCCCTGAGCTGGAAAGCAATGGGGAGTGAGTCCCAGCTCCCCCAAACCACTTAGAAACTGCCTGCTGCCTCAGGGCTCAGCAGAGCTCACAGGGGCTGCCTGTGAACTTGGCCCTTGGATTAGAGCGCTTCCTATCAGCGGTCTGCCAGGGAAGAACTGCCCCAGCCCACAGAAGCCAGCAGACACCACTGAAATGGCATCTGCGGCCCACCACGAGGGAGCATTCTAGAGCGAGGAGCACACCAGGACTCAGCATCATCATTCATGAAGACATCTAAAATAACAGTAAAAGAAAACCACAGTACTAAATCCAAGGCAGAGAAGCAGCCATGCCAAGTCATAGCCAAAAAAGTGAATGGCTCAAAGAGAGGAGGCCAGGACCTTCCCAGAGAACTCCAGCGACATCGACTGGGACAGCCTCATCGATAAAGAATTCCAAATACTATGGACAGAAAGCTGAATGAGATGCAGAAGGCACACACAACCGCCCAAAGGCAACCGCAAGACCTCAAAAGAGAAGTGACAGATCAAAGGGAACACGTCATCAAGGGACTGAGGCATGAAGAGAGACCAAGCAGAAGTGCTAGAAATAAAAGACACAGTCAAGGAATCGAAGATAAACACTGAAAGGTCCAAAACATACTCGATCTTACAGAGGAACAAATCTGAGACACTGAAGACAAGATGAAAAAAGCGACCTCACAGATGAGGAGAGAGAAACAAGACGAGGACAAATGAAGAAAGCCTATGAGAAACATCACACGCCAGGAGAGGAACAAACATTAAGGATAGTAGGTGTCCTAGAAGGAGAGGAGCGGGAGAAAGGGACAGAAAACTAACTCGAAGAAGCAGCAGCGGACTTCCCACGTGCCCCAGAAAGTCACCATGGGGGGCCAGGGAGCAGAGAGCACAGCAAGACTCCTCAGCATAACACAACGTAACACAACTCCTAGACACCTCAGAGTACAACTAGAAAGAGCCAACAACAAAGAAAAACTGCTCAAGGCTGCCAGAGAAAAGAGAAAGATTAACTACAAAGGCACTTCCATCAGGCCACCATCAGCCTTCTAAACAGGCTGAAGTTAAAGCAGAAACAAAGATATGACCAACAGGAGAGAACAAAAAAAAACAAAAACAAAAACAAAAAAATACTAAAGGGGAAAAGAAAAATCATGGATTTGTACAAACACATAAATATGATACAGTGTCAGCTCATGAAAGACTGTCACAGAGCTGTAAAGACAGAGATAATTCCCGACAGCCACAAACCCTAATCCTGGAGACACATAGCTGGGAAGTGGGCAAAACTGAAAGAGCCAACACTGAAAACCACAGAGAGGGAAAAGCAAATAAAAATAAATGCAAAATTGCTAAGTGAAACAAGTCAAAAGAAGAAAGATAGCGACCAGATGACATTACTCAAAGGTGGAATGTGAACAGACAAAACAAAGGCACAGATGAAACACAACCAACCCTGAAACATTTGCAGCAGAACTGAGGTGTCCAGCAGGGACTGGGGCGGGTGGAGGCAGATGGTGGCAGAGCCCACTGGACAGTGGGGAAGAACACTGGGTGATGTGGTGGAGGGCGGGGTGTGCTGACATATCTCTGAGGAATGGGGAACCTATACATAGGAAAGTATTTTCATGTGTAGAATAATTTTTAAAAAAAATGCAAAATGAAGCAGTAGACACAGAAAACAGAGGTTCAAATGGCAGCAATAAAGCACTATACTCAGTTATCACCCTAAATGTGAATGGACTGAATGCACCAATCAAAAGATACAGATTCATAGGAGGGATAAAACCAAAAACCAAAACAGGATTCATCAATGCTATGCTGACCAGAAGACAAAAAGATTGCAAGTCAAAAGCTATGGAAACATACATGAAGGCAACAGTGATTAAACGAAATCAGGAACTGCAATACTAATTTTCAGCGAGATAAACTTTCACCTAAAAAGGGTACCGTAAGGCAAAGACAGGCACAAGATTATGGTCAAGGGGGGTTAATTCCCCAAAAAGTAGCTGTCATTAACACAGATGCACCCAGTGCTGGACCCGCTAAATGTACAAAACAAATACGGAGCTACAGGCAGACACTGACAGCAGCACCACAGTTACAGGGGACTTCAACGCTCCACTCTGATCAACAGGTCATCCAGGCAGAAAATCAAAAAAGAAATAAGGACCCTAAATGCAGGCACAGATCATAAATGGATCTGACAGACATATATAGGTTGTTCTACTCCCACAAAAATTACATATATTCTTCTCAAGTGAGCGTGGAGCACGTCCTGGGACACAAAACAAGCCTCAGCAAGCTGAGCAGGACTGCAGTTGCAGAAAGCATCTTCTCTGACCACAAGCGGCTGAGACTAGAAACAAGCCAAAAACAAAGCCCTGCAAGAACTACCATGCGGAGATCAAACAAACTGCTTCAGAACAACTCCTGAATCATTGATGAAATTTACTGCATTATGTCATATATAATGCATGTTCCCATGTATAACGTGTACAATATAATCCATGTATAATATAACCATGTTTCTGGGCCAAACTTTGAGGAAAAAAACTTTAGCTTTAATTCTTTAATTCAAATTTTTATTTAGGTACTTGTTTTTTGTATTATGAAGGGATTTTAGCACTTATTTTTTAACATTATGGTACAAGAAATTGTATGCAACAAATAGTGACGAAACAGAAGAACAGAGACAAGGTGTGAAAGCTTTTCCTCCTGTGGCCCCACAGTCTGAGGACACACCCTGTGGGAGGAGGTCCTGAGACTGTCTGCAGCACATTTAATAACTGCTAGCTTCGAGCCTGCCTGTCTGTGCTTCTGTGAAAATACCAGCTAAATCGCTAGCTCCCACCTAAAGTGTAGGAAGAGAAATGTCGTAGTGCTCACCCTGGCCGTAAAGTCGGCGTCACCTGTCCTGCCAAGTCAGAGTCACTGCTCTGTGGACAACACTACAAGGCTCTCCATTTCATTTCACTGAATCATTGGCCAAAATTACTTTCCTGCAAATTTGTCATAAAGTTCAATAAAGCCAATAATCATATTCCAGGGTATTATTTTACATAGGAATATTGTTATTGATTTCTAGAGCTACACTTTTAACTCATAAGCATAAAAAAAGAATTAAAAAGTTATTTAGTTATGGAATTAGTACTGCTCGTGTATAACGTGCATCCTTATTTTTCCCTCACAAATTTGGGCAAAAAAGTGCACATTATACACAGCAAAATATGGTAAGACTCATCTGGAAACAAATGAAAATGAAGAGACAAGCTACCAGAACATGTGGGATGCAGCAAAAGCAGTTCTGAGAAGAAAGTTTATAGCCATACCAGCTCACATCAAAAACCAAGAGAGAGACCAAATCAAATGCCTAACCACACACCTGAGGGAACTAGAAAGGGGAGAACAATCAAACCCTAAAATCAACAGAAGAAAGGAAATTACAAAAATTAGAGCAGAAGTAAATGAAATTGAAAACAAAGGATCAATGAATCCAAGAGCTGATTCTTTGCAAAAGTAAACAAAACTGATAGAACCCCCTAGCCAGCCTCACAAGGAAAAACAGAGAGAAAACCCTAATAACAAAAGTTCAGAAACGCAAGAGGTAAGATTACAACTGACATCACAGAAATACAAAGGACCATGCGAGATTGTTACAAGTAATTAATGCCAACAAATTCATTAATGAGGAAGAAATGGACAGATATCTAGAATCCTGTAACCTTCCAAAACTGAACCAGGAAGACATGCCATATCTGAAACCAATTTGAAACCAATCACAAGCACAGAAATTGAAGCAGTAATCAAAAAATCTCCCCCCCCACCAAAAAAACAAAACAAAAAAACCCAAAAAAAAAACAAGAGCCCAGGTCCAGATGACTACACTACCAAATTTTACCAAACATTCACAGGTGAGCTAGTCCCCATCCTCCTTAAACTCTTCCACAAAACTGAAGAGCAGGGAAGATGCTCATATACATTCTAGGAGGCTAACATTACTCTGATCACCAAATGAGACAAAGACAGCAACAAAAAAGAAAACTCTAGACCAATATGAATGATGAATACAGATGCAAAAATACTCACCAAAATCCTGGCAGACTGAATTCAACAGCACATTAAAAAAAAAAATACACCATGACAAAGTGGGATTTATTCCAGGGATGCAAGGATGGTTCAACATACACAGATCAATCAATGTAATAGACCACATTAACAAAGAGAAAATAAAAAAAACATGATCACCTCAACAGATGCAGAAAAAACATTTGACAAGATTCAGCACCCATTTATGAAAAAACAAAACAAAACAAAACTTGCCAAAATAAAAGGAACATATCTTAACATAATAAAAGCAATATATGGGAAACCAATAGCCAACATCATAATCAATGGTAGAAAACTGAAAGCCTTCCCTGCAAGATCTGAAGAAGACAAGGTTGGCCCCTCTCACCACTAGTATTCAACAGAGTTCTAGAGGTCTTGGTCAGGGCAGTAAGGCAAGAACAGCATATTAAAGGAATCTAAATTGGAAAAGAGGAAATAAAACTATCCTTGTTTGCAAATGACATGCTATTATACCTGGAAAACTCTATAAAGACTCCACCAAAAAGATGCTGGAAACAATAAATGAATACAGCAACACACACACACAAAAAGAAAAATCAGTAGCATTCCTATAAACAAACAGTGAAGTAGAGGAAAAAGAAATTAAGAAATTCTATATTCAATAGCATCAAAAATGATCCAATACCTGGGGAGAAACCTAACAAAGGAGGTGAAAGACCTGTACGGTGAAAACTGTATGATTTGAACAAAATAGAAGAAGACACAAAGAGACAGAAGAATACTCCATGATCATATATTGGAAGAATTAACTTAACTAAAATGCCATCCTATTCAAAGCAATATACAGATTTAATTCAATTCCCATGAAAACTCCAGGGACACTTTTCAAGAAAAAAATGAGTAATACTGAAGTTTGTATGGAACAACAAAAGGTCTCAAATGACCAAAGCTATCCAGAGAGGAAAAAAAAAAAAAAAGAACAGTGGAGGAATCACACTTCCTGATGTCAAACTATTTTACAGAGCAATCATCATCAAAACAGTATGGTACTGGAACAGAAACAGACACACAAATCAGTGGAACAAAACTGAGAGCCAAGATATAATACCATACATACATGGACAATTAGTCTTTGACAAAGGAGCCAAGACCATCTGATGGAGGAAGGAAAGTCTATTCAACAAATGGTATTGGGGAAATTGCAAAGACACCTGCAAAACAAAAGGAAACTAGATTACTCATCAGTCAGTGCCATACACAAAAGTTAACTCAAAATAGATTAAAGACCTGGATGTAAGATCCCACACTATACAATAGTTAGAAGAAAATGTGGGGGAAACACTCTACAACCTCAACCTCAAAGAGATCTTTTTGGGAAGGAACAGGTACAGCAAAAGAAACTAAAGTAAAAGTAAATAACTGGGACAACATCAAATTAAAAATCTTTTGCACAGCAAAAGAAACCACCAATGAAACAAAAAGACAGCCCATCACACTGGAGAAGATATTCATACAACATACATAAGGTAAGAGCTTAATCTCCAAATACACCTCAACCATTAAAAAGCAAGTGACCCGCTCAACAAATTGCTAAAAGAACTGAATAGACACCTATTTAAAGAAGACACACAGATGGCCTACAGACACCTGAAAAAATGTCCTACATCACGCATCATCAGAGAAATGCAAATAAAAACCACAATGAGACAACACTTCACACCAGTGAGAATGGCCCGTATCCAAATGACTAGAAAGAACAAGTGTTGGAGAGGGTGTGAGAGGAAAAGGATCCCTCCTACACGGTGGGAATGTAAATGAGTAAACCTCTCTGAAAACAGTGTGGAGATTCCACAAAACAAAAACAAAAACAAAAACAAGATGGCACTACCATTGATCCAGCAGTCCCGCTTTTAGGCATTTACCCGGGGAACAGAAAATCACTAATTAGGAAACATATCAGCACTGTGTGTTCACAGCAGCACAGTTCACAATTCAAGACGTGGGCACAACCTACAGGCCCATCAGCAGATGATGGAAAAAGAAGCTGGGTCCACACACTCAAGGGAATTCTACGTGGCTACTAAAAAAGACAGAATTGTGCCCTTTGCAATCATCTGGATGGAACTGGAGGGGGTCCTGTTAAGCACAATTAGTCAGAAAGAAAAAGAGAATACAGGATGATTTCACTCATATGTGGAATATAATGAACTAAACAAACAGATAAGCCCCAGCAAAATTCACAAGATGATGGCAGCCGGCGGGTCGGCAGCGGGGCAGAGGGAAGAGGTGGCGGTGAAGGACGCTGCGACTGGCGGTGGGTGTGGTGTGTCATACCAGACCCAGAAGCGACTTCAACAGGTTACAAAGAGTACGGTTTTGTCAATAAATAATAATGAAATTATCATTAAAAATAAAAGAATGTATCGATCATTAAAATACATTCTTCTTCTAATCACTGATATTTACTGTTAGATTTCAGTTTACTGATCACCAAAGTAGCAACAAATATATATATATGTGTGTGTGTGCGTGTGTGTGTGCGTGTGTATTACATGCAAATGCATACATATAAATGAGTGAACAGCGCTGAAAGAAGAATGGTTTCCTCCCAAATGACTAGGAAACTTCATGTCCCTCCTCTTCCCAAGTACTGAACTGTCTGACCACGGTGTATGGCACCTGAAGTCCCCACGAGCCTGAAGTGACTCCCGGGCTGAACGGAGGGCCCCGGGGAGGGAGCCACGTGGGCTTGCTGCCCTTGCAGGGCAGCTCCCTGGTGCTGCCTCCTCCAGACAAACCCACTTCTCCCTTCGCCTCCAGAGTCGCCACCCACGCAGTTAGATGGGACAGCTGGGCCCGGCAGGCCCCCTCTGGACACCCTCTGGGTGTCACCCCTATACCAGCGCAGTAGAGGGTGGTACTGGCCCGGTGGTGCAGGGGCCGTGGATCAGACCCTCCCTCCGCTTCCTCTTGGAACCTGAGACTAGGGCTCCTGCCACTGCACCTGGGCTGGTCTGAGAGAGTGGACACGCCACAGGCCTGGCCCTCGTGGACGCGCCCCTGCTCCCTGAGCAGGCCTCAGCACTAGTCCCTGACCTCTGCTAACCCTGGCCCTGCCTGCCCCTGGCTGACTTCCTGGCACCGGGGAGGCAGGGGAGAGGGCACCAGCCTGCGTTCTCAGAAGCTTCCAAATGGTGCGACCGGCACTTAGAGTCGCTCCCGCTTTCAGTGGCCGCCGTGTGCAGAGCTGGATTGTCACACATGGCTGTGAGAAACAGCACAGGTGGTCGCGACTGCTGCAACCGTGCTCCACAACGGCCCATCCCAGGATGCATCTGCACGTCAAGTCAAAACAGGCGACACAATTTCATGGTGCCGTTTTCTATTTTCAAAATATTTAAAACAGAGTAAATCTGAAAAAATTTTAAAAACTGCATTGGCAAAAGACTGGCAATTGTCCTTATTTGGGAAAAAAAAAAAACACCTTTTATTCTGAGATTATGCCCTGCTCACATTGCTAGGAAACTCTGAGGAGAGCTTATAGTTTCATGCTCGACTGACATGAAAAAAGAAAAAAAGCCTGTCTCCAAACTTTGTTCTTTGAAGTGTCCCTTCTGTGAAACCTGAGGTCTGTGACCCACTGGTCTGAGCTGACATGTGTTTCTCTGGCGACTGCTGGTTGGCACAGAGGGTGTCAGAGCTGGACACCCCAGGGTGGCTTCCAGGCAAGGAAAGTAGGATGGCCAGGTTGGCGGGCAGCTTTGTGTTGCTATGGGTGGAAGGATCTCTAAAGCTTAAATATTTGGAGGCCACATGGAGTTAAGGATTTCAGGTGTCACCTCAGGAGGCAACTCCCAGCCCCTCACAGCCTGGCGCGCTCTCCTGACACAGTAGGGTGGCTCTACCCCCAGGTCCCCAAATTCCAACCTCGCCTCCTCCACAGTCCCGACCTGCTCGGTGCCTCAGCTATTCCCTTTGGTGGCTGGTTTTCCCAATATGCCACCACCCGGGTCCCTCTGTCCCAGCTCTGGCATGTCTGCACCTGCGCTCCACCTCCTATCCCTCCCCCGGGTCCCGTCTCCTCCAGCTCAACTCCAGGCTGAGCCCCTGCTTAGCTGGGTATTTTTCATGTCCCCCATCTACAATATTTTTTTAAGGTTTAAAGGAACACTTCTTTTCCAATTAAAAAGAAAATGTATGTTCCTCACAGAAAATACAGCAAGCCACAACGAGAGACGAACTGCCTGCATTCTCGGGGTAGCTGTGTCTGCCACCTCGACACAATCGTCTGCACAAGCCAACCACGTGCCGGGAGTTGCAGGGACACAGTCTTCAGCAGGATTGGGTCCCAAGCTGGGTAAGCACTGAACCATTGTTCTATGTGCTGGGTGACCCCCAGCCTGTGTGACACCAAGGAGGTGGCGCCCGCCCAGTGAGTCCTACCCAGGTCTTCCTCACCCAGGGATGCACGTGTGTATCGATTTCAGTACATTTGAAAAAGTTTAGCTCGTCGATCTGTTGAGTCACAGATAAAACAGACATAAAGATGGAGCAGAACAGGAAAGTGAAGGAGGTCACAAATGCCCGAGGCGGGGAATGCAGTGTGTCTAACTGGGCCCTCACAGAGGCTGTTCTGCTAAGACCAGGCAGGAGGAGGTGACAGGACCCCTGCAGGTGGGGACTGGGGTCTGAGCCGCACTGACCCAGGCACTGCCTCTCACATGGCCCCGGGGAGGCTCTGAGTTCTGGTGCCTGGAAGGGCCAGGCCTCGGGCCATTTGGCTCCCTCTCCCCTTGGGTCTCTATCGCTGGCCCTACCTGGTGGGGACAGCACGGCCGGACACAGTGGGCTGGGTTCAGGAGTATCTGCACACGGCCGGGCCAGGCGCCCCTTCCTGAGGAGACTGATGTGGAGTGGGGCTGGGGCAGCATGGGCAGGGTGATCCTGACCATCCCAACCTCCTGGGGCCTCGCTAGTCAGAAGGACTCAGAATCGTGGGTCTGGAAATTCCTCCTGGCAAAGCAACTTCTGGAGATGACTCCCAGCAGCCTCCTGGGGATGAGGGCACAGGGTGGCTTGTCAACGCTTGCCTGGCCGGGCCTGCCACATGTCAGCACAGGGCAGCGTGACCCACCTCCTGGCCAAACCGTCCTGTGAGGCAGGCGAGTCCAGACAAGGCCCTGTTGGCCCAAGTTCTGGACGCGGCTCCTGTGACAGCATCGTCTTCCATTCCTTGTAAGGACAGACAGCTGGGGGCAGATTACAGGGAGAGCAGGGCCCCTGTGGGCCCCTGTGAGACCCAAACCGAGATTCCTGTCTCTGCCAGGACCAGAACAAGGGCGTGAGGACTCCAGACTGGGCTGGTGAAAGTGCTGGTGGCCACCAGCCACGTGGCCGCATGCCGAGCGCTTCGTGGCCCCTGCACGCGAGCTCCTGAGCCTCCCTCGCCCTGGGGCAGCTACTTCATTAAGTGCTGTCTACAGGTGTGGACACAGACGCGAGGCGCCGAGGGAGGGGAGGGGTGCTGTGGACCTGGACGCTGTCCCTCAGGGGCGGGTCTGTGTGGGACAGGCAGTCCTGCAGGGCTGACAGCTGGCACACAGGACCCTTTCTTTCCAGGGCTTCCTCTTCGGTGATGGGGGTACGGCTGCAGGCCGCCCTTCCTTCTCTCTGCAGGGAGCAGAGGGGACCGGGATTCTTGCTTCCACACTGCCCACTGCGAGCAAAGCAGCCAGGGACAACCTGCTGCCCTGCCTCCGCCTCCTGCTCAGCGACAGGGGCCGGAATGCCTGGCTCTAACATCCAGGAGTGTTTTACTCAGAGGCCAGTACCCACCTCGCCCAAAGGCACAGTCCACGGGAAGGAGCTCCACTCGCGGTCCAGCTGTGCCCGCGGCCCAGGCAGGTCAGCTCACCCTGCTGGTGTCACACAGGTTCACCAGCAGAGCCCGCCCTGCCCGTCCAGTCCTGACGGAGGGTGTCTCCCTTCCCCGCCAGCTGCACACCTCCCTGGACCGAGGTAGGAGTCCTTTATGAATGAGGGATCTGGGCTCAGAGACATCACACAACGTGCCCAAGGTCGTCTGGCCAGCAAGCGACAGAGTGGAGTTCAAAACCACGTCTGCCTGACCCCTAACTGGTCCGTTACCCACCCCACAAGACGGTGCACCGGGAAGGGCCGACCTCAGTGGCCCGCACATCTGCGACACCACAGACTTGGCACATTTCTCAAATGAGAGAAAAGTGGGGGAAGGTGCCCAAGTCGGAGCACTGGAACCCACTTTAGCAGGGGAAGGACTGTGCGAGGGGCTGCACCACAAAACCCAGGACAGCCCCAGGCCCTTCTCCAGCTGGGTGATGCCGCCTGGTGAGGTGTCCACTGGGGTGGCCTCTGCTCCCTTCACATGGGACACAGCGACATCTGGGTGTCTTAGGGTTCTGGATGGGGGCGGGGAAGCCACCTCTTCCTGGATACCCCAGTTCTTTTAACTTCAAGGGATTCTTTACAGATTTCTACCTTTAGAAAGGCCCCCACTAGAAACAGTAGTTTCTTTGTTCGGTATGACCCGATTCAGGAGCTCAAGTCACTCCTCCTCTTCCTCTACTTCCCTAGAGAGCCCCTAGCTCTGCCATTCAGCACGCACCCAGGCCCCTGCCCTGGTGGGCTCCCTCTGGAAGTCCTCTCCCAGGGCCAACTCATGAGGGAGGGAGTCACCTGCCTCATCTCCTCACCTCACTCTTCTCGCGGTGCTCACCCAGGGTTCATGGGGTAGGAGGAGGTGTGGGAAGGAGCTGGGTGTGGAGGTGGGGGCAGGAAACATCACCTGGTTTTATGCCAGCAAACACCTGTCCCTCCTGGCTGCTCAGATGCGTGAACCGGAAACCCTGTGTCTGGGACAAGGAGCTGTGGGCTGCAGACCGCGAAGAGCTCCACCCGGGCGGTGGTTATCTGTGAGCTTCCTCAAGGCCCAGTGTGACGAAAGGTCTGAAGGGGTCCTGGTGGGGACAGGGTCGCAGGCACTGGTTGCTCCAGCTCTGGAAATCGTGGGGGCCCAGCACAGCACCTGCACATGCAGGCCTGAAACTCGTGTGTGATTGAACAGGAGGTGCTCCCTTACTTCCAGGAGACTGTCCAACCGCATTTGCTCATGAGGTGTTCTGAACACAGATTTCAGTTGCACTAGGTCCAGCAACCAAATGAGTGTCCACAGAGTCTCTCTTAAAGGGAGGCTAGGCCCTGCGTGTGGAGGGTGGGTGGCCCTCTGCCCCAGCCTGCAGGAGCTGGCAGCTGTCTCCTGCCAGCGCCCTCAGAGCTGGATGGAGCTGGAAGGGACATGAATACTTCCTTCCTTACGTGAAGCTCCTCGGAGTGTGCTGGAGCGGCCGTGAGCTTTGACTAAGTGGATACAAGGCGTCAGGAGCGCTGGTGGGACCACAGCCCTCGCCAGAGGGAACACGAAACCGTCTATGGTGGCCCTAAGACCCCCGTGGTGGGTGCTGGGGGCCAGGTGAACACTCTGATCACAGACCCGGCGGGGGAGACGGAGCTCAAAATAGGCTGAGCGACTGTGGCGGCGTCAGCTGGGTTAGGGCTCAAGCACTCTGTTTACTGAGCGCCCTGCACACATAGTAACCAGAACTGTCCGGGTTCCCGTGGGGGTGGGGGGGTCCACCCAGGGTGAATCTGAGGCGTTGGAAGCATCTCTGACAATGCCCAGGGCTGCCCAGAGCGAGGCTGGCAGAGCAGGAAAGGTGATGGCAGCAGGCGGGTGGGGCATGGCCCGCTGGGGCACCCCGCCCCACGCAACCCCGGTTTGGCAGGTAGCGGGAAGCGGGTGACGCCGCCGGCAAGGCTGCTCTGCAGAGGGGGACACCACAGCAGCATGCTTGGGCTCGTGAGGGAAACGAGAGCCAGCGGGGGATGGAGCTGCTCTTCCATGGCAGCAGGAAGAGGGGTTTCCAGGGGCAGAAGCCTGGGGATGGCTGTCCACCTGGAGGGCCGGCGGGGCGGGGAGAAGGGCAGCCCCTGGCTGGGCCGGGCTCCCTCCCAGTCCTCTCACAGGCTCCTCCCCTGCCCCTGCAGAGGTGGGAGCGGATGAAGGCAGGCACCTGGCCTGTGGCAGTCTATAAGAGGTCACTTGGCTGCACAGAGAGTGACAGGTCACACAGCCAGCACCGGGCGGGAGCTGGGGTTCAAACCTGCAAGTCTGGCTCCAGAGACCCCACTCTGCCGGCCTGGCAGAAGGACAATGATGATGAAATAAAGCTCTTACTATGTGCAATCACCAAGTATACCAGGCCATGGTGCAGGAGAGAGATGGGTGGGGATACAAGCACAAGACAGCTCCCAGGAAAAGCCTGGGAAAAGCCAAAGTACACTTTCCCTCCTTGGTAGAAACTGGCCTCTGCATATGTCAAACAGGTGTCAGAAGTCGGTCCTGGTCCCTGCCAGGCCCTCAACTCATATCCTTGGCACAGTCATCTATCTCAAGCAGTGGCTCCCAGAGCAGGGGCCTCCAGGGAACATGCTAGAAATGCCAGTGCTTGGACCCGCTTCTCCGACTGACAGAGCCAGGAACTCGGGGTAGGGCCGGCACTGTTGAAACGAGCCCTCAGGTGATGCTGAGGCCATGGGAGCTCAAGAGCCAGGGATACGGGGCAGGTGACGTGATGGCACAGGCCCAGCCCTGAGTGGGCACCTGTAACCGGTCAAGCACACAGTGGCTCAGCCTTTACACTATAGAAACGAACCGCATTCTCCCAAAATGAAGAAACAGAGGTCTGGAGCTTCCTTGAGTTCCTGGCCTCACACTGCTGGGAGGCTGGAGAGTTTAAACCTGTTACAGTGGGGACTGTGGCCTCGGACAGGCCCAGAGCCCGGCTGTGTGGCAGTGGGCAGACCCCACCCTCACTGAGCACAAGCTGCCTCTCCTCCCTGACCTGGAAGGCAGCAAATTAAACCTCTTGTGGAAGGTTGTTTTTAAGGAAGCAATGAAACAATCATGTAAAAGGATAATAGATGGCAGCTTTTCACAAGAGCACAGCTCTTATAAGGCCTGAAGGCCTTTGATCACCAAAAATCAAATGGTCAAGTTTCGGCCGTGAGTTTCGTGCACTCTGCTCTCAGGAGGGTGCAGTCCTGCACTGGACTGGCACAGGCAGGCTCATTATGAAAGAGACCCTGCAAATCAGGCTGGCCATATTCCTTGGGACAAAACAGGACGGTGGGAGGCCAAAATGGGACTGAGTTATTAGCTGGTGACTAAGGGGAGGGGAGGAGGCAGAGCAATCCGAGCAGGAGCACAGCATCCAGGCCAGCAACAAGCAAGTCCTATGTGATGCTGATCGGTGATCACGTGGTCTAGCTGGATTGTAAATGGCCAGGACGAGTGCAATGGATTTTGACACTTTAGTCAAAAATTCAATTTGGCACCCCATAAAGTCCTGCTTTCAATGTCCTGCCTGAGACACATGCCACTTTAACCGTCCCAGGGCCAGAAATGCCAGTAGCCCCCCACAGTGCCAGAGATGACCCCACGGTGCTCATCTGAAGCTTGTTCTGCGGTGTTCTGCTCCCTTTGAAGAAACAGGGGTGTGTGTGGGGGGGGGTATCCTCTTCCTGCGACTCATGTTTCTTTGCGGGGGTGGGAACCGCCCCCCAATCAGGGTTGCATTCGGTGATGCAGGGCACAAGGGACAGCTGCCTTTGGCTCTCGCAACACACTGGGCCTGAGGCAACTCAATGGCCCCTTTTGTCTGGCATTAAAGGCGCCCTGGTGACGTGCCTGGTGGCGCTGGGATGGGTCCATCGCCTCCAAAGGAGCAAGCCTCACACCCCTGGGTTCCAGTCCTGGGTCCTGGGGGAAGCAACCAGTGTGAGAAACGCAATAAAAATACAATAAAAAATGCTTCTCTCTCTTCCTGTCTGCCTGCTCACCTTCATTCCTGCCTGTAGCTTTTCTTTAAAAAACAAAGATGGTCCTGGTTTACCAAAACAGGACAAAACTGACATTTATATTAAAACAACGGAACAGTCCCAAATATGAAAGCAGTATGTAGGATCAGCCTATTAGAAGTTCAATAATTAATAAAAATAGCTTTTCTGCTGCTTTTCTCTTTCCTTGAAATTTGTTTAGAATCAACAAGGCCGATGGCCCCTCAGCCCCGACAGCCCTGCAGCAAGGCGCGGAGGTCAAGCGGAGGCCCTGCCGCGGGGCACCGGCGCATCCACGGGCGCACACCGGCCACCCCTCCTTCCCAGGTCCCTTTCCGATCCCCATGCCTCCGACGGACCTGCCGTCCTCTCCTTCCCACCAAAAGCCCTTTCCTACAGCCCTCCAGGCCACTGCCTTTCTCCCTGTCCTTTAAAAAGCCCAACTCCGCGGGGCAGGGGGTGGGTATTTTGGGGCATGAGTCCACCAAGCCCCAAGTTTCCAATGACTGAAGAAAAGTCTCATCTTCTCAGTGTTGGCTCCGTTCTCCATGACTGGCTTTCAGTGGTGACAGGTGGTAAGGACCAGACGCTAACGATTAGGTGTGCGTGTGTATGCGTGTGTGTGCGTGTGCACGTGTGCATGTTGCCATGGTGGGAAGAGCTAGAGCCAGAAAGTAACAGCAAACACAGCTACCTGCTTCCAGGGCCTTGAACGCAGCCCAGCATCAGGCAGCCCGCAGTGCAGTTCATCTGCTCAGGATGACGGTCACGATGGGGAGGTCAATTGCGGATGAGCCCAGGCTCAGAGGACGGTCTATGTGTGTGGGGTGTGCGGAAGGCTTGATGACAAGGAATAAAAACATGGAAACATTGGATGTTTCAAGACATAACCCTTGACAGAGGGGACAATCCAGAGGCGGGAGGGCAGCTCCTGGGGTCATGTCAACACTGGCCGCACTTACTTGTGTGACCCTGTACAAGTCAAGTAACTTCTTAAGCCTCAGATTCTGCATCTGAAAATGGGAAACCATAAAGAACTAACTCGCAGGGCAGTTGTGAGAATCAGTAACATCTTAAAAACTCTACAGATGAGTCTCTAGCATGCACTTCTGTGTGTCCCTCCATAGCCTGCTTCCTCCCATGCTCGAAGAAGTCTTTCTTTGGGTGAAGCTGCAAAGGCAGGGAAGCACATTTTCGAAGAAAAACCTTTCAGCGGTGAGGCTCTGCAGGAGTGGTTCTGGGGAGGATGACCAGTGTGCAAGCCAGAGGGAAACTGCAGGAGGGGTCTGGAAGGTACAAATGACTGGCAGTCTCCGCAGGACCCAAAAGTCTTGAAAGCCCAAGATAATGAAGGTCCAGGTTACTAAGGACTAGAGGTAGCGTTTTCTAGCCCCCACTGTGTACAGGTATCTGCACTCTCGTCCCTTATTCATTCACCACGGGCATCCTGGGAAGATGGCTTTACTAAGCCCTGTTTGAAAATGAGGAAGCTGAAATGCAGAGAGGTCACTTCGGAAGTCATGGGTTACGAAGTGGTCGAGGCAGAACTCAGACCCAGACAGCCTGGTCCAGCAGGGAGGGAGCTGGCGACCCACCTGTCCTCGCCTCTTCCCCCACCACCTCCACCCACCGGCCAAACAGGGCCCAAAGCAAGCCGGGGGGCTCACGGAGGCAGCCAAGGGATCAGCCTCTGGGCAGAGCACAAAGAGCAGAGCTGGGTCAGCAGCCAGAGAAGCCCCTGCACAGGAAGGCCGGACGCCCGTCCCGGAGCTGGGACTGACCTGGACCAGTGCAGGGAGGGCCATGGGGCGGGCTGGAGGCTGGTGGACTGAAGCAGGCCTCCTGTGCCGACTGCCCATACCCCCATGCAGGGCCTACATGGGTGCTCATGAGACCCTACCCCAGACCGACTAGATGGAGAAGCGAGGACGAGTCTGAGAGTCCTAAGCCAGGGAGGAAGTGCAAAGCAATCCATTCTGAGCTCGCTTCCTCCCTCCCTCCCTCCTTACTTCCCCTCCTGAGAAGAAGGGAGGGAGAAGAGGAAGAAGCATTTTTTCAAAGGAAAGGAAGTGGGGAGGGGAAGGGAGGGAGGGAGGAACGAAGGAAAGAAGGAGAAAAAGAAGCACTTTAATTTAATTTTTGGTTATTCCCCTTGGCCCTGGGCCATGAACCTGGGACCTTGGGCTTACATGGCCTCGGCCCCAGCTGCCAGCTTGCGCCAGAGCCATCAGGTGCACCCACTCTGTTGTGACTTTCAACGCCACAGCTACTAAGTTCTCTCCTCTCTCGGGTGGGGTCTGCTGTGAGTCCCCTCCAGCAGCAGGCCTCTGGGTCTTTGCTGCAAACAGTTTCCAGCAAGCCCCAGGAGACCCCGAGTGGGTCCACATCTCTAAGTATCAGGCTGTGAGCACCCAGCTTGGGAGCGACCTCAGGATCGGAACAAACTGGCTCAAGTTGCAGGGCAAGTACATGGGCTTCGCGCCAGGCTGTGGGATGCACAGGGTCACACTGGACTAGAAAAGCGCCTGTGCCCCGGCAGTCTGCAGCACCTCGACCTCCTTCCTGAGTTCCCGTGATTCTGTGCTGCTGGACTGCACGGCTCCTCCCCGCCCCAGGGAGCCAGGGAGCCAGGCAGCCAGCACAGGTGGGCATTGACACTAAGGTGCTCAAAGACACACAGGACCTCACAGCAATTCAAGGAGGATCTTTGCCACTGAATGAATTTGTGGTCTGCTGATGTTTAGAGCTGTGGGGTTTTGAACTTGTGGGTCAAGGGCGGGGACTCACAGTCAGGCCACATCCTCCATTAGGCACAGTAGGCACAGCGCTTGGCTCACAGTACTTTTAGGGGCTCCTGAAAATGTCCTAAGTCCTTTTAAAATAGGAACAAGAGAAAACTTTCAGGTCAGAGAATGTCTAACACACCAAGTAGACACAGGTCTTTATGCCAACAGTCATGGAAGATGCTGCCACTTCTTTCGAGGGAGGAGGTCAGCGGGACACCAGGGGAGGCTGGTGACAGTGGGCCCGGGGCCCGGCTGGGGGCAGCGATGCCAGGGGATTTGCAGGAGCAGCAAGAGAAAGGGTCAGCACAAGGCCTACACAGGGCAAACACATAAACGACCACACTACGGTCGCCCCATCTGCACAGCGCATCTCCAGGGCCTGCCGGCTGGCTCGAGGGAGAAAGGAAATGCCAGGGGACTTGGGAAGGGCCCTGCCCTGCGGGGGAGGGGGGCCTAGTCTGGGGCTCCGCGGGCACCCACCTCACTGCACCGCACCTGGCAGGCTGCCAAACAGCCCATCTCAGGTCCTGCCTGCCTCCCTGCACCTGCCTGCCAGATGGGCTGGGGGCACCTGGGAGCTGGGCGGTGGAGAGGGAGTTCTAAGGGACTGCTGTCAGTCCGCTGGCACCTTCCCTGCGTCCCTTCCCAGCCTGCTAGCCTGCCTCGCAAACAGCAATCCTTGTTGGCCTGGCCCCCGAGACCCTGTTGGTCTCTTCTGGGGGGGTCCTGTCTGGCTGAGCTGTTGCCTCTGAGAACCAGGGAGGGGTCTGGGCTTGACCTTCTCTCTGGAGACCTTGCCTGGAGACCTCACGAGCTGCCTGTCTCTAGCTCTGACTCAGGCTTCCTGGGGTCGTCCCCCAAGGCTCCCCTCCTCTATGCCCCCATCCCCGCTGCTTTAGTCAGAAAGGGACTCCCCACTTCCTTCTCCCTTTCTTCACATCTGATCACTCCGAAGGCAGGGTCCCTGCCCACCACCCAGCTCCAGGTCAGCCACGTCAACCCTCCGCAGTGGCCTCCCGGCCTCCTTTCCTCTCAGTCCGCTCGCCATTCTAGCCCTGGGTGGCTCGGTCTGGTCACTGCCTCATGGCCAGCCCTTTGGCTGCTCTCAGTGCCCTCGGGAAAGGCCAGCTCCAGGGTATGATGGACCAGGCCCCGTGAGAGCTGCTGTCTCTTGGCCTCGCACACGTCCTTCACCCCACACTCGGACGCCCTGAGCTGCGCCCCCGATTGGGACCATGCCAGACCTCTTCTGGAAAACCCCATCTCGTGCCCGCCTCACCTGGCTCCCTCCTGGCACTTCCGGAAGTCTTCCCCACCTGGCACGGAGGAGCCCCTCCGTTGGTCACGGCTCTGACGTCCCTTGTGTCCCAGCTAAACACGAGCCTGGCCCAGAGAAGTCCTGTTCTGAATCTATGAGGGAAATGAGTGAAACCCCAGCCGTGCCACAGGGAGGGAGAGGACGTGTCACGAGCTGGCAGTTCGGCAGACATTTACCAGCGCGAGGCCTCTGGTGAGATCGCAGGACACGCGCCCAGGCTTTCCTTCGGATTTTTCTGATAGCACTGCCACCTCCCTGCCAGCACCAGCAGCTGGCCTCATGCCGGGGAAGCGAATTCCATCCGTCTCTTGCCAGAAGCCTTCCTTTATCTGCTCAGCTACCTCCTGGGCACCGGGGAAGATACACCGCCCGCCCGCCAGCGACAGTGTGGCTGCTCGCTGGGATGAGGATTTCAGCAGGTTTGGTAAGTGGGGTGCTCATGACTGCCCCTAAGTCCCTCATCATCTGTCTGTCTGGCACAGTGTTCCAGATGTCACAATTGAAAAGAAAATTATATAGGATGGGGACGATTTTAAATGGTTTTGGAAAGTTTCTGTGACGTTTCTGTTTTGAAAGGAAACCAACTCACTGAAATGAAATCTTTCCTGTCTCTGCTCCTGGGGACAGCAGCGTCAACTGCTGTGTGGGAGCAGGGACGAGACCACGTGAACATTCTTTAAAATGCTGTTATGGAGACAAATGTAAACCAGTCAACTATAAGTCTCAGCACTTTGGCTCTGGGCATGTGGACCAGGAGCCCGAACTCTGTTACTCAGATGGCACTTCATAAATATCTGTCGCCTGGATAGCAAATGTGCCTGACTATTAGGTGACGTCCAGGAAGGGCGGCCCTGCACCCTGGCAGCGGCGGTGAAAGCCAGGGGTGAAATGGATCGTACATAACCTCACAACAGGCCCTCACAGCTGCTCTGTGACCAAGCACAAGCCCATCTGACTTCTGGAGAGACTAGTTTGCCAGGCATTTCACAGACAGTGTCTTCAAAGGGTTTTCCATGGTGCGCGGGTCTCCCCTGTGACACAGATGATGCAGGAGAACCAGAGGCACGGCTTTAGGATCGTCCCATGAACGCAAGTCTCCTAGCTTGTCACCAGAGCTGGGAACACAGGGCCTCCTGCAGGCACGAGGGAGCGGGTCATAGGCTCTGAGCACAGCACCTCCAAGAGCGGAGGGGTCAGCGGTCTCCCTCAGCTCAGGGCAGCAGGTTCACGGAGTCCGGACAGATGGAGGCTTTGGGCTGTTCCATGGGCTCCCTGATATCCGGACACTCCCGCAGACCTTTCTGAGACCAGCTGACCAGGAGAAGGACCCGGCCTTTCTGTCCCTTGCTAAATCCTCGATCATTAAACTGCCACACCTCCCTGAAGCCGAGAAACCATCACCTGCTGCTGCGGCCTGCTTTGGAAAAAAGGTCAGGTGCTCAGTGGTCACCCTGACAGCGACTAGGATGTACCCTGACTTCCTCCAAGATGGTAAAACAAGAAAAAGCATGTGAGAACTGAAGAAATGCAACCTGTTTTCAGGACAACTGTGTTCCTGCTGGCTCTGAGGTGGCCTCAGTCTCAGTGTCAACACATCCTGCTGCAAGAAGCTTCACTTCGCTAAGTCTCCAGGAAGCCACAAAAGTGCTCTAATGGTCAGGCCTGCAGGGACAACACAGTTCTTTCAGCTTCTGCTGCCCAGGTGGGTGCACTGAGCCGCACCGACCGCTGAACTCCTGAGGCTGACAGAGGCACGGCCGAGAACAGGGAGGGCAGACACTGAATTAAGAACCACCAACCAGCGTTCCCTTCATGGCAGGCCAGCGCCAGCAGCAGGAGTCAAGAGGCCTGGGTGAGAAGACAAACTTGTCTGGGGTGTGGGCGCCCAGTTCCGGAGGGGAGCAGTGGCTGGTATCAGATAATTCTCTGGGGTCAGTGACAAAGATACACCTGGACGATATATAAAACAACCGAATAAAATCCCTTGAGAACCACCCAAATAACAGAAATGGGGGGAGACATGGTCCTAGAAAGAGGGGAACCCACTAGGTAGAGCGCTACACAGATCCTGCTGACAGGTGGAGAACAGAGCTAAAGCAGAACGTAGCAGAGAGAAGAGAAGGAGTTTGGACACTGAAGCTGGAAACTGAAGGGAGAAATGCCAGAAAGGAGAGAGTCACAGTAGAAGTGTTCCAAAATTGCTGTACAAATGCCTCTCAAACCCTTAGTTAATCCCTAAATTGAATACATGTAGACAGAGCCTCTAAGGAGCACAAAAGAAAGCAGTAGCTGGGAGGCAGAGCATTCAGCAGCTGCCAGGAAGATATGAGTTTGGAGTTCAAGTCCTGCCAAGTTATGGGGGCTTAGCAAACACTTCAGGTTTTCAATTTAATCCCATAAAGGTGATGCCTTGTAGGGATTACTTGTAAGCAATCCCAGGATTGAAGGTTATGCCCTAGGATGATGGGAAAAACAAAAATAAACCTGAACAAAACCTAAAGACTAAGCCTCCCCCAAATCAAGGGAATACGATAGTAAATTTAACTGACTGTCAGACAAAATAGAACATTCTCTAAAGGAAGACAACAAAATAGTCTTGTTAATGTATCATCCACAATTCCCAGTACATAGTTAAAATACAGACATGTGAAGCAGGAAAGTGTGACTTATGCTCAAGAGAAATAATAGTTAATGAAACCAGACCCACTGATGACCCAGATGTTGGAATTCATCAAGAACATTAAATGTCTATTATAAATATGCACAGGATTTTCAGGAAATGAAGGAAATGAATGAATGAGTGAATAGGCAATCTCAGAAGATAAATAGAATATATAAAAATAAACCAAGTGGAAGAAGAAAGATAGATACCAGATGACCTCACTCAGGAGGAATGTGAATAGACAAAACAAAGGAACAGATGAAACAAAACCAACCCTTGGACACTTGCAACAAAACTGAGGTGACCAGTAGGGAATGGAATGGGAGGAATGGGGAGAGAAATAGTGGTGGAGACCACTGGACAATGAAGAACACTTGGTGATGTGGTAGAGGGCAGGGTGTGTCAACATATATATGAGGAACAGAGAGCCTTTATATGTGAGTGTATTTTAATGTGTAAAAATAAAAATAATTAATAAATTAAAAATATATAACCAAAATAAAACACAAACCAAATGGAAATTATAAAATGGAAACTCTAGTACCCAACATAAAATAAATTTTGGATAAAACTAATAGCAAATTAAATACTGTAGAAGACAGGAACAACACAATTGAAGTGAGGTAATAAAAAAGATCCAAACAGAAGTAAAGAGATAAAGAAATACATAAAATAAATAAATTTGGCTTCGGTGATCTCTAGGAGAATAGCAGGTGTATACAGGGGTTTCTAAAAGGAAAAGGGAGAGAGACTCAGGCAGAAAAAAAAAGAGACTTCAAGGAATAATGGCCCCAAATCCCCCATCCCCAAATTTAGTAAAAACAACCAACCCCTAGATCCAAGAAGCTCAGTGAACCTGATGCTGAATAAATACCAAGAAAGCCATACCTAGTCACCTCATACAGTCCATCTGCTAAGAGTCAAAGATAAAGAGAAACATACTAAAGGAGTCAGAGGGGACAGACCCACAAAGTAAGGGAGAGTCGACTTCTCATCAGAAACAGAGTCAGTGCACCCTGGTGGAGGAGGGGTTGGGTCAGTCACCTCTGCAAGGAGCGCAGTCCATGTACATCCCAAGGACCCTGGGTTCGTGTCCCGGGTTCAGGGTGAAAAACGAAGATAACAACTGAATAAAACAAATAAATACTTCTCCCTCATCATTCTTATTGCCTGCCTGCCTACTTGCCTTCATTCCTGCCTACACCTTTCCATTAAAAAAAAGAGAGAGAGAGAGCGAGAGAAAAAAAACATCTATTTGGCTATCCCCATTTTTGAGAAGAAGCAGGACCAGCTCTGCACAGGAGAGGGGACATCCGCCTCCATAAAAGGTAGGAGAGGCCGATCTGACTCAGCGCCACACCCCTGTTCGGAGAACCCATGGCCATGGGGAGAAACTCGTGATCCCAACAATTCCCTGGAGCTAAAGGGCTTTCTCCCACAGCAAGCACTCTCGTATCTGGGTGCTGGCTTTTAGTCACTGGGTCGGGGGCTCGGTATGGGGTAGACAGAGGGCTAGCACTCTGGGGAAGGAAGACCTCGGTGAATGCAGATGCCGCGTCCTCCCAGGGAGGGAGGCCGCCACTGTGGGAAAGCCCCCGGGGAGATGCGCCCGTCCTCCCCGCCAGCAGCGCAGCGCTCGCACCGGTGCAGAGCTGTCTGCGGTACCACCGCTGTCCTAGGGCAGCCAGAGAGACGGCCGGGGCACGCAGCGCCCGAGCGGAGCGCTGGCTGTTTCCCGGGAAGAAGTATTCCTCCTTGCCCATCTCAAAGGGAAAATAAGTTTAAGGCTCCATCAAAATGTCAGCTTCTGTCAGAATGCACTGCAGCAAAATAGCTTTCCAGCTGCTCGGCGCCTCCTGAAACCCCACTGCTAGGCCTCACGCTTGCTTGCTGCCCGCTGCTGAGACGGCCGCTCCCCCGGAGGCTGGGGTCTCTCACGAGGGAAGGCGCTCCACTAACAACTCCGGGCGCTCTCTCTTCTGTGGGTTGTGTTGGAACTGTGGCCTGTTTGCCGACGGGCCCCAAACTCCGGTTTCTCTCTGTGGGTTTTGCTGTCTATGCCGAGGGGGCCACCTCGGCACTCCACTCCCAGCTCCAGCCCTGTGGGCTGGACTCTCAAACACGACGAGTGCTGAGCTCGCACACTAACAGAAGTGCAGGCTCCCAGGCCACACGCGTGTCTATTCTGCGCAGCCGGACACCCCAGCTCGAGGCTTTCACATCAGGGAAGACTAATGTGCAGAAATGAGCGCAGACTACCAGACTGAAGAGTCAGAGAAACAAACGCGGAATGACTGACCTCAACAACACCCCACGGGAAAATCTGGATGCAAGAGACTTACGTAAACGATCTGATAAAGATTTTAAAGCAACAGTTTTCATGACACGCACTGAAATCGGGAAAACAATGGAGGAACAAAAAGAGAAGTACAACAAAGACAGACAAAATGTGAGACAGTTGAAAACAAAATTTATAGAGCTGATCACAACAGAAGGGCTCAACAGTAGGCTGGAAGAAGCCTCCAATAGAATCAGTGAGCTAGAAGATAGGGCAGTGGAATGCACTCAAACAGACCAGCAAAGGCAAAAAATAGTTAAAAAAAAAACACAAAAAAACCAGACAGCAAACAAGACCTACAGGATAACATAACATCGAGGGGAACAACATTAACATCACAGGGGTCCCAGAAGGAGAACAGAGAGAGAAGGCAGAAACCATATTTGAAGAAGTAATAGCTGAGAATTTCCTTGACCCAAGGAAGTAAATAGACCTCCAGATCCCGGAAGCTCAAAGAATTCCAAACAAAAGAAACCCAAACAGACCTACACTAAGACACATTCATCATCAAAATATCAAACACAGAAGATTAAGAGAGCATATTAAAAACAGAGAGAACAATTAGTTACATACAAAGAAGCCCCCATAAGGCTATTAGTGGATTCTCAGTTGAAATTTTATAGGCCAGAAGGGAATGGCAGGATATATTCAAAGTGCTGAAAGACGAGGCCTTCCAACCAAAGACACTCTACCCTGCTACATTACCAGTTCGATTAAAGGAATGATAAAGTGTTTCAGACATAAAAAAATTAAAGGAATTCATCACCAGAAAACAAGCTTTATAAGCTTTACTAAGGAAGTACCATAAAACGAAAAGAAACCCCACTTAAAAAGACAGGACATCAAAATATAAAATGTGATGAGGAGAGTAAAAATGTGGATGGTTAGAATGAGCTCATGACTAACTTGTTTTCAAGAAAAAACAGGTTATAAGCATAGAAACTTTTATGTAAACCCCAGGGTCACCTCAAAACACAACTCCAGGGAAAAAACAAAAAAAGGAAATAAAAAGGGAAATTAAACCAATATAATTGCTTTCAAAACACCCAAGAAAAAGAAACAGAAGAACTAAGATACTTTCTACAACAATACTCAGAAAACAATTACAAAACGGCAATAAACATAGCAATGATTACTCTAAATGTTAACGGACTGAATCACCAAACAGCTCAGCATGGCCGAAGGAATTAAAAGGCACAGCCCAACTTTCTGCTGCATTCAGGAGACTCATCTACATCCAAAAGATAAACAAAGGCTCAAAGACAATGGTTGGAAAATAATTCTACAGTCAAATAGTAACCAAAATAAGTGGGGGGAGGGGAGAGACAGTCATATTTATATCAGATAAAATAAACTTCCAATTAAAGAATACAACAAAAGACAGGGATGTATATTATATAACCCTTAAGGGGTCAATTCGGCAAGACATAAAACTTATTAATATATATGCACCAAATGAAGGAGCATCAAAATACATAAAGTATTAACAGAATTAAAGACAGACATCAACAGCAATACAGTAATAGTAGGGAAATTCAATACCCCACTTAAAACAGGACAGAGTAACCAGGCAGAAAATCAACAGGGACACAACTTTAAATAAAAAATTAGAACAGGAGGATTTAATAGACATTGACCAAACATTTCATCCAACGACTGTGGAATTCACATTCTCAAGTGTGGATTGAATCCACAAGAAACAGAAAACCTGAACAGGACTATCACAAGCAATAAAATTGAAGAGGTAATCACAATTCTCCCCCAAAATAAAAACCAGGACCAGATGGCTTTACTAGTGAGTTTTACCAAACCTTCAGAGAAGAATTAGCACCTATTGTTCTCAAAGTCTTCAAAAAACTGAAGAACAGGAAATGCTTCCAAACTACTTTGTATGAGGCCGATACTACACTGATATCAAAAATAGACACAGATGTCACCAAGAAAGAAAATTACAGACCAGTTTATCTAATGAACATAGATGCAAAAATCCTCAACCAATATTACAAATCAAATCCAACAATACATCAAAGGAATTATCCATCATGACCAAGTAGAATTTATCCTGGGGATGCAAGGATAGTTCAACATACGTGAATATATTAATGCCATGCACCACATCAACAAGAGCATGGAGAAAAATCATCACATGATCACATCAATGGAGGCAGGAAAGCTTTTGACAAGATTCAGCACCCATTTATGATAAAAAAAACCCACAACTCTCAGTAATATAGGTATAGAGGAATATACCTCAACATAATAAGGGCCCTATATGATAAACCCTCAAGCAAAATCATACTAAATGGTGAAAAACTGAAAGTGTGACCTCTAAGATCAAAAATAACACAAAGATTGTATACTTTCACCCCTGCTATTTAACATCGGACTGGAGATCTTAGAGCAATTAGGCAAGAAGTAACTGGAAAGGAAGAAGTTTATCACTATTTGCAGGTAACACGGTAATATATGCAGAAAATTCTAAAAACTCCATCTGAAAATTACTAAAGTTAATCAGAGTAAGTAAAGTGGCAGGCTACAAAATCAATATACAAAATCTGTTGCATTTTTATATACAACAACATGATAGAAGAGAATGAAATAAAGAAAACTCTTCCCATTTACAATGGAAGCAGAAAAATTAAATACATTGGAATATGCTTAACGGAGGAGGTGAAAGACCTGTACAATGGAAACTACGAAAGTTTCTTAAAAGAAACAGAGAACACGCACAGATGGAAAGATGTCCCGTGCTCATGCTGGGGGAATTAACATGGGCCAAGCGGCATCTTACCCACAGCAATATCAGGCTGACTGCGATCCCCAACAAAAAGAAGCGAGCTCCATCCACGTGCCTCTGCTCATCCAAAGCCCCTGCCCCCACGGCCCCACCACACACGGCTCCCACATTCCCATCAGGACCTTCGGGCCCTGTGGAGAACCCGCAAGTGGGCAGCACCTTCGATCCGTGGAAGCTGTGGGAGAGTTTCTGTCCTCTGAAGAGCCTGGCCAATGCTGTGGCCTGTCTGATGCGGGATCTTTGGGCAGAGCTCACCTCAAAAGACAAGGGACTGATGGATAGAAAACTTGAGTCTGAGCTGGCTGACAGATGCTGAGGCAAGAAGACGTGTGCTCACTACAAAGAGGCATAGCCATCCCGGGGAGGGAGGGTCCCAGTGGACCCAGGGACCTGGGACACGAGATGCTGTGCTAGGGCCAGAGAGCTAAGGCTCTCTCCCAAAACATACACACATACATACTGTCACCACCACCACCAAGGTCTGGCTGCTCCCTCCCCATGTGTGCATCCTCCCGCACACAGCGGGCTTGGCACCCTTCCTCCTGCCCGATGGACCGAGGAGTCTGGAGGATCGCTCCCAGGTGGGTCCAGTGCCATCTTCTTTGCTACTCCAAGTCTGGACGTGTTCACATGCTCCCTGTAGGGAAGGACTCTGCTGTACTCCCTCATGTGCTCCTCCTCCAGGAGCCCCCCAACTGGAGGGCACAGCACAGGTGCTGGGAATTCGAAGACTGGCTGCCCCACTTCAGGGTTCTGAGTTCGGTCTCCAAGGCGTTCTTGCCCTGTGCCAAGCCCTTTCCCCTGTGACCTCGCCACCTGCCCACTGCAGCCATTGGAGGCAGATCCCCAGCACTGGCTCATTTACTGATGCATGAATGGACTG
Organism: Solenodon paradoxus; assembly: GCA_004363575.1. Taxonomy (NCBI): domain Eukaryota; kingdom Metazoa; phylum Chordata; class Mammalia; order Eulipotyphla; family Solenodontidae; genus Solenodon; species Solenodon paradoxus. The sequence goes on along the minus strand of RJWH01003202.1, from coordinate 34,365 downwards.
TCACAGGCGCGACATCTTCAAGACCACTCAGGTGCCACCCCCAGCCCTGGCCCCAACCCTATCCTGTGGTATTTCCACTGTCTCAACTCGTGCCTCCTGGAACTTCACAGCTGCTGCTGGCTTCTGCGCACAGGGCCTCGGACTGCCTTCCCTGGATGTAGGATGAGAGTGAGGCCTTGGGGAAGGAAGGGCGGCTGACAGGGAGAGGCCCTTTCAGCAGGGTTGCTGGCCCACTTAGGGCTCTGTGGGATGATGCCCGGAGAGGGAGCCATGAAGCAGGGGTGGATCCCGCCCGCCCTCTGCTGCCTGCCCAGCTGGAGCTGATCTAAACCCATTACCTGAGGCAGAGGGGAAGCTCTCTGCCTGGCCGAAGACATACCAGGAGCTGCCCCGGGTTTGGGAGTTGGCGGGCCAGGGAGCAGAGCTGGCCAGGCTGCGTGTGCCAAGGAAGGAGGGGGCCACTGAGGCCGCCAAAGCCGGCTGGGCGGGAGGGGCTGGGCCAGCTGGGGCCCTGTGACATCACCCGGCGCCCGCCTCTGTCTGGGGCTGAGGGGAGGCCCGGAGCTCTCTGGGGCCTGGGGGATCCTCTTGCATTGGTGGGTGGAGAGAGTGCCTGCAGCCAACCAGGGTCAGGCTGTGCTCACGGTTTCCTCCGGCGGCATGTAAAGGCTCCACAAAGGAGCTGGCAGTTCAAATGAGGCTGCTGCTCACAGCCTGAGGATGGCCTGGGAGCTCTGATCTGCGCAGCAGTGAGGCAGGCAGTGAGGCAGGCAGTGCGGCTGCTGTGAGAGCAGGCAGGTTGGAGCAGCCCTCGGACCTGGGCCAGCCCCGCCCGTCCTGACGAACCCTGCTCTGGAGGCAGAGTAGACTGAGCAGAGGCCAGGGAGACAGGGCTGCTTGGCAGCCGGTCGGCCTGCGACTCGGGACCCTCCTGGAGGCCATGGACAGGCTGCCCTGCTGACGGCGGCCGTGAAGCATGTGAGGCACTGCCCCCGAGTCACGGAGGAGGGAAGAGGTAAGGATTGGCTCTGAGACAGACGGGGGTGAGGCAGCTACTGCGCCCTCCAGCTGGGGGAGTCTGCAGCCCGACTCTAGATGGGGTCACTCTTGCTTCTACTTGGAGCCAAACAAGGCATCTGCGGGGCAGGACGTGGACTCTGCCGCAGAGCATGGTGTGTGGGAGTGGGTCACAGGCTGGGGTCCCCAGGCTTATCAGCAAGCCCCACTCTCCTGCTTGAGACAAAGAGCTTTGGGGGGAAGGCAGGTGGCGTGGGGCATGGCCGGTCAGCTGGGTGCAGGGATTTTTGTGCCTCAGGCTAGGTGTGTGCGGGAGCCAGACCGGAGGGAAGCCCGAAGTCTGGGGAAGGGGTTTAAGCTTCGCTCTGTGCCCTGGCTGAGCCAAGGCCACAGCAAAAGCAAACACTGTCCTGTGAGAGTGGAGAGCCCTTGCTCAGAAAATTCCATAGCGCTGGCCGGGAGCGTCCACCAGCGCTTCCTGCCACTGTGACTTGGGGCAAGGACTGTCGTGGCTCTCTCCTGCCTGCTGGAGGACCCCCGGCCCTTGGAGACTGAACGGGACCCTGGGGAAGAAGGGAGAACACAGCTTCCCTGGCTCTGGGCAGGGGGACAACGCAGGCTCAGCATTCCGGGTCCCTTGAAAGCAAACGCCCAACGTTAGATAACATTTCCAAATAGAAATTCTCCACTGATCCCTCCCTTTTCCGAACTCTGTGATATGTGTGTCATGGGTCAGCTGGTGCCTCTGCTGTGGGATTATGAGAGCTCCCAGAGGCCAGTTCGGTTACTTAGAAAAGGATCCCCTTTCACAGGGCTCAGAGGAGAGCTGAGAAGCCACTTCCGAAGCCAGCCAGGCACTCCCCACGTGTGTTTTTCCAAATCGCGGCAGTGGGTAGTGCTTGCGAGTTAGAGTCAAGTCCGAGCTCTGCCAGGTAAGAGCCGGGTGACGCTGGCAGGACATGGAGCCTCTCTGTGCCAGGAGTCCCCATCTGAGAGCAGGTATAACAGGGTGTTGCTCAGGAACAATAGCACTTACACTGTGTCTCCCGCCCAGAGAACCCTCCCAGCCCCTGAAGCACAGCGACTACACATCCTCACCACTTTGCAGGGGAGGAAACGTGGCCCTGAGGCTAAGCAGCAGGCCAGCAGCAGGACCCAAACCAGCGCTCTGAACCGCACTGTGCTCTTTCTAGGAGGAGCACAGAGGACTGTGCCTGGGACAGCCTCCTCACCATGCATGGGAAGCATTAGTCACTGTCAGGAACCAAGGCCATGAGTGGTAGAGGGGAGAACAGAGACAGACTGTCCCCAACATCCTGCTCATCTTATCAGAGAACCTTGTCTGGGGCGCCCTGCCTTATACCCAGGTCTGAGACTCCACATCAGGAAAGCACAGATGCCCCGACATGGACCCCATCTTGGTACCGGCAGCAGCCAGAGCACCTGGCACCCACATGGGAATTACTTGTCTGCCTGCTGGTCTCCGCGCAGCACTGTGGTGAGTGAGGAAAGTGAGCTGCCCCCATGCTGCAGGAGGTCCCAGAGCAGGTGGGGGGCCCATGCCAGGCCGACCTGGGGATGAGAGGGTGGGGCAAGGACCCTCCTCCAGCCCCCACCCCCAGTCTGCCCAGTTATGACCAAGTCTGGGGTTTTGTACCAGCAACACTGGTGCGTACTGGCCCAGGACAGGCTCTTCTCTGCTGTGGCCGGAGGTCTCAGTGGGCTGCCCGACCAACTGGAAGCAAAGCGAAAAGCTGACAGTGAGAGCTGCTCCTCTAGCTCACAGCCCCCAGGGCGGTGGGAACCGGCACCCCTGTTTGTCTGGCCCCCGGTGCAGGGCTGGTTGCCGCGTTCCTGGGCAGTCCGGGCTGAGAGAAGAGGCTCCAACTGACCTCTGGCTCACAAGGATGGGATCAGCTATTGCTCAGTAAAGGAGCAGGAGTGGAACAAAGTGTAGCCACTACAAGCCACAGGGTAGAGCAGCCTGGTGCCGTCTCCATCTGCTCCTTCCTCCCAGGGCTTACTAATGCTAGTTCCAGCGTCCCATTTGACAGACAGGAAAACACAGGCTCAGAGAGGTAAAGTAACCCGACCCGCCAAGGTCGCACAGTGGTTATGTGCAACCGGAAGGCGGTCAGTCCAGCTCCAAAGCCCAGGCTTTCCCCACTCACCCAGCTGCCCTGTTCAAGGGGTCTCAACGCTCTTTTCCTGACCAGCTCAGTGGCCCCCAGCAGCCATGTCTGCTGTGCTTGCTGTCCTACAGAGCTGTCCCACCCCACCTGAAAGAGCTGCTGCCCGGGCGGCTCGCTGACGCCCACCTGGGCAGCTCTCCGGCTGCCCCCTGCCCCCACACAGATGAGCGCAGCCCCGCTACACTGAGGGCCTGTGGCCCGAGACGCAGCTGACCCCAGAAGCCCACATGCCAGGCGCTCCCGTGCTGTGACCCCGCCAGCACCACGAGCTCTGGCGTGGGCTCTGCCGGGCAGAGCTGGGTACATGTGTGCCGCTCACAGCTACATGCCACGTGGCGACGCGGGGGCAGCAGAGTCGGAGTCCAGATCCGCCTGGTTACACGGGGCCACCTGAGCACTTCCAGAGAAGGCAGCAGGGAGAGGGCAACGTGGCTGTGTCAGATCAGAGACAGGCAGCAGGCCCCAGGCGGCCCCCGCCCGCCCAGCGTCTGAGCCGCGCGGGCCTCGCTGACAGACAGGTGCTGGGGCCCAGCTCTGCCCCACCTGCACCCAGGGTGGGGGACACTCACGCGCAGCCGGGAGCCGGAGCGAGGAGGCACACGGCACCGGAGGGTCTGCAGTGGGGGTGTCATCCCTGTGTTATAGAGGTGGAAACTGAGGCTCAGGCGGTGCAGCCCCTCTGCCAAGGTCTCTCCACGTGAGGGAGGGATAGAAAGCAAGGACTCAAACCCAGATTTGGGTTCTCGCTCCCCCACCCACTGCCATCTTGGACAAACACTGCGTAAATCTCAAGAATGAATCAACTCATCGAAGAGTGCTTCTTTTCTATGACTTTATCTAACATACCCCAAATAAAAAGGTTATTCAGCCATTGGCAGCTTGGAGTTTGGGGTGATAGACAGGTCATATCAGAACCTCATTCTGAGGGTCATTTCTGTGACAAAACTGTTTCCTTCGTATTGACTGTAAGCCATGATTTAATAGTAGCTTTGGGGGGCCGAGGGTAATTGTAAGACACGTTCTGATCACAGAAATGTTAACATGTTGAGTGGGGAGTCGGCCTCTTACAATCCAGCTATTGTGCTGGGCCTACTCTGTGGTGAAACCAGCCTGACTTAGGGCCAAACCCGAGCCTGAGCCTCCCCCGCTGCCTCATCCTCCAGAGAGGCAGGCCCAATACCACCTGGGGAAAGCCCCAGGTAAACCTGCTCTTCTCTCTGAGAGGGGCCTGAGACCTGCCCCCAATGCCCAAAGTCCAGCCTGAAGTGATCCCAACCACACCTGGAAGGAAAGGTTGCATCTTAGTCACCACTGAACCTCCAATACCCACTCAGGCCAGCCAGAGAAGGCGTCTGTGGAATGAACAAGCAAATGAACGAACAAGCAAATGAACGAATAAGCAAATGAACGAACAAACGAATGAATGAATGAATGAATGAATGAATGAAGCAAGCCTTGGCCCCAGGCAAACATGCCTCTCAACCCCAAAGAGCAGCATCTTCCCCTCTGTGCTGTCCAGTCAAAGTCTCTTCAGACATGCCTCCTCTCCCACCGTGTGCCCATTAGTCCCGTCCCAACTGCATTAGTTTCCCTCTAGTCCCCTGAGTCACCTACTTAGGCCGCAGGTCCCTGAATTACCAGACCTGCCCTCTGTTTCACCGGCCACCATGGGCCGGGCCCTCCGAGGTCAGGGACCTACCTTGCTCCATCTCCAGTCCCTAATACAGTGGCTGGCACAGGGGATTCACCCAGGAGATACGGTCAATGAATGACATCCTTGAATTCCTACTTAGCGACCCAGGTGCCATCCTGGCTCCTGGGTATTCAGAGAACTGTCCCGACCCTGCATGAGCAGCCCACGGCCTGGGGCAGGCAGCCAGAGGTAGCCTGTGCCTCAGTGCTGTAAGGGGGACGCCACAGAAGCTGCAGCTGGCGGGGGAAGGCGGCCCTGGCCACAAGTGTGTGGCTCCCCAGCGCAGTGAGCTTGGAGGTCGGTTTGGGAGGAAGACAGTGTGCATCTGGACATGGGGGACAGTGCTGAGGCAGAAGGAATGCGCGTGCAGAGGCAGGGAGGCATGACAACGCAGGCTGTTTTAAGAGGACACTGACATCAACAGATGTGAGTTAGAAAATGGGCCTGGAGCTGTGCGCTATGTGGCCGGCAGGAGAGGCCACAGGCGGGAGGCCAGGCAGGACTGTGTGGGCAGGGGACCTGGCTCTGGGGTAGACGGACCCGGGTCCATGCCCAACTCCACCACTTGGGAGTGTGGGGGTTCGGGGCGAGAGCCGTCACCCCTTACCTTTGTCCCCGCCTTATGGTATTGCTGGGTCTGCGAGGTCGGCACAGAGAGTTCCTGTCCCGGGGCTCGGGGGATGAGCCCACGCCAACAGGCTTTGGTGGCGCTGGTGTCAGTTGCTCTGCCTGGCCCAGAAGAGCAGTTCCGGGCAAAGCCCAGGCTCCCAGGAAGCCCCGGAGCACACTGTCCACCAGCCCTGGCCTCTCCTCCGCCCGCCCCAGGCTGCCCAGCTCCAGGCTCTGGAGCACCAGGCACTGCCGGAAGTGCAGCAGCCAACTCAGAAGCCGGGCTCCGAAATGACTTCTGCAGACTCTCCCCGCCTCTGCGCTGCTGGCTGAGGCTCCTGGCACTGACGGCTCAGCGCTCGGGCTTTGGGAGAATCTCAAAATGATTCCCAAATAACGCACCATGAAAAGGGAATAGCAGCATCTTTGTCCCCCTGGCAAAGGCAGCCAGCTCCCCACTGTCTGACCACATCCCCTTTTGCCCTATGATCTCACACTGTGACCACAAGCCGCCTCTCCTCCATGAACTCAGTCATTCCCTGGAGCCAGCAACTCACCAGTGATGAGAGGTCCTACACTGCCGGCTTCTCCAGCTCACCTGGTGCTCCCTTTACCCATGGAGGGCTGACCAGGCTGCAGTGATACTCAATGGCTGGCTGACTGGGAAGGCTGAATGGTGGGAGATGGAAGGATGGAGGGCAAGACAGACAGCTCATTCGAAGGTCTTAGGAGAGCTGAGCTGACAGACCTGGGAAATGGCTCCAGAGGCTCTGGGGCCCAACAGCCTTTCGGTGGGGAATGATTCACAGGATGCTGGGCTGGCAAGGGCTGGCAGTCAGAAATATGGCTCTGTCCTCCCTGGCCTCCAGGCTGGTGATGAATCACCCAGGACAAGAGTGCACAGTCCCTTCTCTGGGTTACCTAAGATAAGGACACCACCGCTCATCTAGATGCCGGTGCTGGTGTCTTACCACTTAGATGACCAAGAAACACTTTCTAGCAGCCAACAAAACTCATCCTTGTTCTGACCTGAAAGCCCTTTCTGCTTATGCTGCTCAGAGTGCCTGAGAAGTCATCAGCGTCTGACCATGAAACAGACAGGCGCCTTCTGTTCAGACCGGGTGGAGAGACAGCCTTGATGGAAATGAGGACATGGGCTCCACAGTCAGCAGTGAACCTCAGTCCTGGTGTTTACTCCACGTGACCTAACGTTCCTGGGGCTGGGTTTCCTCTACTGCAAAATGGAAATCATACTACATCTTCCTAGGGGCCCATACTCTTTGTTACCCGGTCAGGATACCTTTGAGAGTAAAGAGGGTGTTACTGATCTTATATGGACAACAGGCCTTGGCCAGCCCATGCCTGGGGCCCAATCCACAGACAGTCTGTGCACCTGGGCTCGTGGTCCAGAGATAGAGCCAAGTAAAAAAATTAAATGCTGCTTCCTTCCTGCCTGCTGCCTGCCTTCATTTCTAACTGCTTCCTTAATCTTAAAAAAAAAGAAAAAGACAACAGGTCTCAGTTGGGCCAGCGGGGATGCACCGTCCCCTAGTCACGGGGTTGTCAGTGCCCCAAGATAGAGTGCTGGGCACACAGCAAGCTGACAAGCAAGTGACAGCTGTCGACATCCATATGCGTCACCATGTGGTCAGCGGGGCCCTCTAGGGCCTTTTCTTGGGAAGTTTCCTTCATCCGGCTCCTCCCACATCCTGGATTCCCACTTGGTTGGGGCCCCACCCACTAGCACACCATACATCTCCATCAGCTGTGGAAAACTGTCAACTTGGAAGCTCCAATTTGTCTCTTTTTGGCCCTGGATCCGAGCTCGGGGCCGTCAGGCATGTCAAACACAGCTCGGGATCCTGGCTTCCCAGAGCCCAGACGTCAGGGGCCAGCAGCATATCCAGATGCCCTCACTGCCTGGCCAGAGGCCGGCTTCTCAGGCCTCCGGCAGGGCAACTGGCCCGGACTCGACTGGCCTTCACTGTGATCACAGAGAGAGGGCAGGGCCAGTGCGGGAGGGACGGGGGGCTCTTCGAGGCAGCAGTCCAACCTCGACTGCGGACGAAACCCCACCCTGAGACCTGGACGTACTTCAGAGCGCTCCCTGGGGTCTGCAGTCCCGGGGACCCCAGGAGCGCGCCTGCTCTTCCCCTGCCGGTGCATGTTTTGTGCTGGAGTCAGAGAACAGTATCAGGGTTCCCTTCACGTGCACACTTGTTTCTAAACATTCATCATGACCTACTTGTCGCAAGCTCTGCTACTTAGTAACTCGGTGCTGGGCAAAATGACACGGGGCCTTCGAATCTCCAGTTTCTTCACCTGTAAATAGGGGCGGCGGCCGCCAGTGTAGTATAAAGTGACTGGAAAAGTGCTGTTTCCAGGCAGAACTACAAAGACCACGCACGCGGGTCATGCCCCCTTGAGCTGCACGGTGCACGGCTGAGGGCCCCATGCAAGGCAGCCCTGAAGTGACAGACCCCTTCCCAGGGCTGCTGGGAAGATGAAGGAGGCCAATGTCTCCCAAGTGCTTAGTTTATTCCTTTCAGTATTTGAACTTTTTCATTCCTAACTGTTGGGACGAGAACTCACAAGAAGACCCCAGGCCAGCAGCTTCTGGCCCCCGGCAGGACACAGCTTTGTCCAGGGAAAACAGTTCTTCCCACAGAGTGGCCCCCTGCCTGGGCTCAGTGCTGTGGGGCTGAGAGGGACGTGGCCACACCGTGTGGCCGCACCACGCCAGGCCGGGCAGGGACACACGGATGGCCCACCGGAGACCGAGAGGAACGCGAGCCCGGGGAGGCTGCCTCCTAGGGCGCAGGGGCCGTCACGTGCCTCGGTCACACCAGCTCCACTGGCGGGGAGGGAAACCCGTGCAGAATGGAAACTCCTCACAAAACAATGTGGAAAAGCAATCGCAAGAATCGTTTTTATTTTCACTTTGAAGCCAAGGAAAATAGTTGGGTTTGCTTCTCTTTGTTGGTCAAAGGAAGAAACCGAGGAGCATGGCTTTGATTGGGGTTGAGCTCTTCCCCAGGCCTGAGATGACCGGAATGCTGGGGGGGTTACTTCTCTTGGGATGCAATTAGTTGAATAAATATCAAGAGAGCAAAAGTAAACAAAGTCATTACTGACCATTGAGAACTGCCAAACTAGTGAAAAACTGAGGACAGGGGTTGGAATCTTTAAGAGAAATAAATAACTGAGGCCGAGGGCAGTGCACAGAGGGTGGCCCTTGGGGGCGGCTGCCTACGCTCCAGCTGGCAGCTCTGCTCTTATCTGCCTGTGCTTCTGGGCAAGGCACTCAGCCTGTCTGGGTTTCGGTGTCCCTACTTGTGAAATGCATGAATCGGGGAACAACAGCCTCGCTGGACCACCTGGGACAGCTCATGCCAGGCACCCAGAACAGGGCTGCTCCTTCTTCTTCTTGGAACCCTGTGTGCTCCACGTCACTCACTGAGCACAGACCCCACGGAAATGGGACAATGACACTCAACTCCACCACGGGCCCCACAACCAGCAGCGCGACCTTGAACACGGACCCGACCCCTGAGCTTCCGTTTGCTCACCCTCGACACTGGCCCTAGACCCCCGAGGAGCGCCGAGTGCCGTGACAACCACGTGAGGCGAACAGGAGTCCATCACCCAATCACAGCACCATCTCTAAAGCCTCCTCACTTCCCATACTGTGTGTGAGATGCAGCACCAACAGCACAGGCAGGACTCAACTACCCAGTAGCTGGGAGGCGCAGCCGGGCCCAGCTCTGCAACTCAGCTCAGTGACTCCTCTCTGAATGGGGTCATTAATCAGGGGTGACGGTAAGGATTCAAGGGGACGGTAAAAGCGTTGGCCGCACGGCTGTGTGTGGTCAGCACGCCTCACTGCTGGCCGGGCTCTGCGGTCCTTATAATTTTGCCACTATCTCGCATTCCCATGCCGAGTTGCAGAAGCAATCCCTTCTTCCTCACTGGTGTGCAAGGTGGATTAGTCACCATATCACAGAGGAGGCTCGGTCTTTGGGATCTCAAGTCCAAGGGCACAGAGCTTGGCCTGGGAGGCTCAGGGATCAAAGAGTGCTGCCCTGCCAGGTGTGGAGCCCGCAAGGTTTGGAAGTCAACCCTTTCCTGGAGCCGAGGTGCCTCCCTGGGCCTCTGGCAGTTTGTGGGTCAAGGTGGAGGCCCCGCCGCATGAGCACCAGCACAAGCAGGTTGTCACCAGCCACCACAGGTGAGCTGAGAAGGGAGGCGCAGGGAAGGCCGCACCAGCCAGGAGGGCCGCTCCGCCCCATTGTTCTCAGGCGGGCGTGGCGGTCTGCACTGCACCCCAAAGGCACTGGAAACCAGGCAAACACTCACAAACTCAGTCTGGTTTCCATGCGCATCACTGCGGCCCAACCTCATCTTCCAACTAGACCCAAGGCTGCCGAGCACCTTTCTCTCCTGGCCCAAAAGGCTGACACTGCCATCGGAGCCACACCGAGGGCTTCTTGTCCAAGCCGAAAAGAGCCCAGTCGGGCCCCAGGAGCGGGGGCTGCTTGGCACAGACTGCAGCCTGGCCCCAGGCCGCGCACCGCAGGAGCCCCAGGGGAGCCTGGGGAGGCAAAGACCTCCAGGTCCTGCGTCGTGGTGATTTTAGCATAAATTAACAGGACGTCATGAAGTGGTGATGTCAGAACTATTTTATACAAACAACAGATTATGCACAGGGTTCAAGGTTTGAAGGGCTAAGTTCTGGGTCTGCCACCATCCAGCTGCGAGATCCTGGGCAACTCGCTTAGTCTATCTGTCTGTAAAGTGGAAATATCAGGAGTATCTACCTTAAAAAGACATGGTGAGAATTTAACAAGTAGTAAGTCTTGCGAAGTGCTAGAGCAAGTCAGGTCCACTGTGCATCCACAGTGGGGGCTCTGCCAACACTGACTCCGTCAGTGGCCCCCGGTCACGGGCCACAGGCTCCCTGGCCCTGTTTGTGACCTCGCTCTTCACGGCACTCCCCACTGCGCCGGTGGGAGGCTCCTCTCATTCCCTCCACCAGTGTTTATGGAGCGTCTACGTCTTCCAGCACGTGAGGCACTGAGAATGGAGCCATGACCAACACAGGCGGCAGCCCTGCCACACAGAGCTTACACTCACAGGGTGGGGAAGGGAGACACCCTATGTCCGAAGGACAAGGACTCTGGAGGCGGAAGGTCATGAGATCACAGTTTCAATAAGACCTCACTGAATGAGCCTGAACCGGCTGCAAGCGCAGGGGCCTGGGGAGGAGCGTGCGTGGCCGGCTGGAGGGGCACCCGGAGGTGGAGGCTGGTGTAGCTGCAGTGGCCTGTGAGGAGGCGCGGAGTCGGGCAGGAAGGGTCCCAGATCAGGCGGCCACAGAAACCCCCAGGTTTGGCTCCACCACTGCAGGGTTGAGTAGAATGAAATCCCGTTTGACTTTGGGGTTGAGGAAACTCTGCTGCGGGCAAAGGAGGAGCAGGGAAAGCAGCCCAGGCACCAGGATGCAGGCGAGGGAGGATGAGCAGAAGGGTCCTGGGAATGCCCTAGAAGATGGTCATTATAGTTTGGTGGGGAGTCAGATGAGGAGCATGAAAGAAAGGAGCTGAGGGTGACCCCCAGGTCACCCGGAAGACAAAGGTTGCCGTTAGACTAACAGGAAAAGCGGGGGCAGGTTGGGTCGGCAGGGGGTACATGGCGGGCTGATTTCTCGTTAAGTCAGAGACGCCTGGGAGACGGTCAAGTGCGCTGGCAGAGGCAGGGGGTTACACGGGTCCCAAGTCAAGGGGGAAGGTGCAGGCTGGAGAAGAAAGAGGGGAGAGATCACAAGACTGCACGAGACCCCCAGTGGACGGATGGGGTCCGAGGACTGAGGTCTGGGATCCTGGGACAGGAGGAACCTGACAAGGGGCAGCTGTGAGACCCTAACAAAGGGTGGTGCTCGGTTAGTCCAAGAAGCGAGGGACCAGCCATGACCCCTACAGGGCTGAGAGGCAAAATACGAACGAGAACCAAGAACTGGCCATTTGGTCTGGCCAGGGGAGGCCACAGTGATCTTGCCTGGAGCATGTGGACAGAAGGGAGGGGAAGGGAGGGGAGGGGGCAGGACCCCACAGTTCAAGAGTGAACAGGGAGAAAAGGACTTTTGGGAAACACGGAGTACAAGTAAATATTTGGGGGATTTTGCTAAAAATGAGATGAGAGAAATGGAACAGTAGCTGGAGAGGGGACGTGAGGCCAAGGGAGGATTTTCTTTAAATTGAGAGGAGTAATGGCACAATAGTAGGAAATCTGCGCTCATGCAGGAGACGGGAGAAGGGCTGGAGTGCTGTCCTTGAGTGGGCGAGCGGAGGGAGCTGTGTACATCCGTCCCTCCCTCTTGGCCTGGCTAACTCCTACTCGTGGCTCCAGGGTCAGCATAAAGGTCACTTTCTCAGGGAAGCTTTCCTGACCCCCAGATCAGGTCAGCTCCCCGCACACCCTTTCGGCACACAGGCCACTTTTGCCTCGCGGCACTCGGGGTCCATGTCATGAAGGGAAAACCCCGTGAGGGCAGGGGCTGGCCTGCCATGTTGCCGCCGTGTCTGCAGCAGCCAGCACGCTGCCTGGCAACCGTAGGTGTTTGGCGGATATCCGCTGCAGGAATGAATGGTCCCAGAACCGAACTGAAACCGATCTGGGACATGTGCCTGCTCCCTGCTTCCACCTGGCTTGACCCCGTGGCAAAAATGGGGTCTGGTGCAGTTACGAACTGTTGCAAATATATGGATTTAGACGAGCTTGGTTGTTTGTTCCTGTTTGGGCTGTGTCAGACTTGGCCAAAAGTCAGACCAAAGCCACATGACTAGAGACATCCTCTCACTGACACTGTCCACTACACCCGGCACACCTTCCACACTGGGCCTAGCAACTCATTCATGTATCAAATATTTGCTGAGAACTGGCTAGTGCCACCTCCTGGGGGTGCAGGACGCAGTCAGACACAGTGCCCGCCCTCGGGGTGCAGAGTCGGGTCGAGGGGATCACAGCGCACGGGACTCATCGCCACTGTGAGATCCAGGGCAGTGAGTGTGCCAACAGCCTGAGAGGTGTGAGGCAGCGGAGCAGGGAGACAGGACGACCCCAGCCCTACCCCCTCCCCAGCTGCAAGCCCTTCGTGGGGTTCCCCAGGCCGGAGCTCGTCCAGAGGCTGCCTGCCGGCGTCGTCGGGGCTGGCTCCAGGAGCGCCGGCCCAAGCTCCTGCCTTCGGATGCCCCCGTTCCCCTCCCTCTCCCTCTCCCTTTCTACCTCTGCTGGGGCCAGCTTGTCTCCTTATGTTGCTTCCAGAAAGGCTGCCTCCCGAAGCTGCGTTTTGGAAAGATCTGTCTGGTGAGAAGGCTGAGCTCATTTATGGCTCAGGCCTCTGGCAGCGAGAGAACCATTCCTGAGTCTCCCTTCTGTTTACTTCCAGGTTTTCAGAGGCTCTGTTCACAAAGGATCCCCACCATTTCGCAAGGACCATGAGGCGGCTGTGTGCGCCGTGCTGGTGGCTGGGACTGCTGGCTGCCCTGGGAGCTGCCGCAGGCCAGAAGGAGGGCTTAGAGGGCACAGAGGGCGCCCCCGGCGAGTTCATTTACCTGAACAGGTACAAGCGGGCCGGCGAGTCCCCCGACAAGTGCACCTACACCTTCATCGTGCCCCAGCAGCGGGTCACCGGCGCCATCTGCGTCAACTCCAAGGAGCCCGAGGTGCTGCTGGAGAACCGCGTGCACAAGCAGGAGCTGGAGCTGCTCAACAGCGAGCTGCTCAAGCAGAAGCGGCAGATCGAGGCGCTGCAGCAGCTGGTGGAGGTGGACGGCGGCATCGTCAGCGAGGTCAAGCTGCTGCGCAAGGAGAGCCGTAACATGAACTCGCGCGTGACGCAGCTCTACATGCAACTCCTGCACGAGATCATCCGCAAGCGGGACAACGCGCTGGAGCTGTCCCAGCTGGAGAACCGGGTGCTGAACCAGACGGCCGGCATGCTGCAGCTGGCCACCAAGTACAAGGACCTGGAGCACAAGTACCAGCGCTTGGCCACGCTGGCCCACAACCAGTCGGAGCTGATCGCACAGCTGGAGGAGCACTGCCAGCGGGTGCCAGCAGCCAGGCCCATGCCCCCGCCGCAGCCCGCCTCGCCGCCCCGGGTCTACCAGCCGTCCACCTACAACCGCATCATCAACCAGATCTCCACCAACGAGATCCAGAGCGACCAGAACCCAAAGGTGCTGCCACCGCCCCCTCTGCCCACCATGCCCACCCTCACCAGCCTCCCGTCCTCCACAGACAAGCCGTCGGGTAAGTCCTCCTGGGAGCCCGCTCCTCCTGGGCCTCACAGCCGGGTGCCAGGCTTCCCTAGGCTGTGACCACCAGTGGGGGAAAAGCCGTGGCGTGTTGACGCCGGGCCACCAGCCTTGCGCAAGCCCCCAGCAACCCCCACGGGCCAGGCTGCTGGAACCAGTGAGGGGAGAGGGGACCACATTCCTTAGACCAACGTGCCAAGGTGGAACCAGGAGAAAGGGGGCGTCTCCTGGGAGAACAAACGTTCTCTGGCTTCTGACAGGCCGGCACTCGAGGTCTGCGGTTTTCCCGGCTCCGCACTCGAGGCTGTGTTGGCAAGTAGATGTCTCGCCTGCAAGCTCGTTTGTGCCTCCCCTGGCACGGAACCAGCATCTGGCAAGTGCTCAGCAAAGGAATCACAGGCCAAAGGAAAAGAAAGGGTTTTCTCATCTTAAGTATGACATGCACATCAGGGGGGCTGAGGTGGGGAGGAATCCTTTCTAGCACATTCCCTAGAGGCGGCTGCTTCTACCATTTCACAGATAATCCTGTATACTCTTGAGGACATGCTCACCCGAAAGTCTAGCAGGTCTCAGAACCTCATTCCGGAGGAAAGAGGTTGCTGGTGGTTCCGCTGTCGCCCCCAGGCCCTGGCACTGGCACTGTGACGTCTGTCACACCAGTCGCCCCTGCAGCCATAGGCTAGGCCTCACACTGGACGGGAATTCGGATCTTTTGACTTTAAGTCCCGGGCATGACTCTGCTCTGGGACACTGGGAACCTCATCTGGGGGGAGCACAAGGCCAGCCCCCCAAAGCTCAGGCTCTCGCTCACCCGGGACACTGAGTCTCCCCACGAGCTGTCAGATGCCAGCTGGATCCCTTTAACCGCATAGTCACTTGAAGTCAGTGATTTTGGTGTCATTTCGGTGTATAAGCAGCGGAATGTTTTTATGGAGAATACTGTTTTACATGTACTTCACAATTCTGAAAATGACCCCCAGTCCTGGGAAGAGCAGCGTCCTGCTGCCTCCAGGACCTGGCAGAGCCCGCGCGCCGCGGGGAACCGGACTGAAGACGGGGCGCACGTGTGAGGGGCGGGGCGGGGCGTGGGGGCGGGGCGCGGGTGGGGCTTGGCAGCGTTGGGGGGCGGGGCGCAGCAGCACGTGGGCGGGGCGCAGCAGCACGTGGGCGGGGCAGGGGCGGTGGGGCAGGGCTCGGTGTGCAGCCCCGCCTGCAGCACCTCAAAGGAAAGCCCTACCGACTTTGCAGGTGAGAACGTTCTTTGGAGCAGACTGACCTGGAGTCGAATTCGGGTTCCCTGCTGAATAGTCCCGGGACATCAGGCAAGCCACTTTGTCCCTCAGAACCTGTTTCCTCACCTGTAGAGTAAGTGTCTACCCAAGGATTACATGAAATTCTGCAAAAAACTGCTTAACAGGGCGATGGGCCCGTGGTAAGTCCCAACACTTGGCGGCTGCGAGTGTCCTTTGGTCTTGGCCTCTTCATCTTACAAGGACACGGAAATAAACAGCCCCGCTTAGGCGCGGTCTGTAGCTGAGGACTGTCCTCCTGTACAGTCAAACACGTGAAATGTGCATCTGTTTTAAATCAGAAGCCCCAGAGGGCAGGGTGTGCCAGTGTGTCTTGACAGGACACCCAGAGGGCAAAACATGCCCGTGGGCACCATCTGAAGGCTCTGCTGAGCCAGGCCGACCTCAGCAGGTCTCCTCTGGCCTGAGCACCTCTGGCTTCTGACTCAGCAATGTCAGGAACTTCTTGAGCCTGACTGACGGATGTACAGAGTGGCAGTAAAGACACAGAAACTCTGCGCGGTGAGCTGTTTGCTCCCTAGAAAGTTATTTAACACCCGAGCCTTCATTTTCTCCGCTGCAAGATACAAACACAAGTCCTTACACTGAGGGCTGCCGTGGAGACCAGCGGCCGCCAGTCTGTCCTGTTGGCCGCCAACCATCAACACTCTGTGCTGGTTCAGCACTGGACAGGGGAGCAGGTGAAAACGGGCCCTGAGCCCCAGGAACTCACTCCTGGGCGTGGCAATGCGTGAATGCATTGGGAGGCATCCAGTGCCCACCAGCTTCATCCCCTAAAATCTGCAGTCTGGGCGAAGGTTTCTCTAAGGGCGACTATCAAGCCCAGAATTTCCAGACCATAGTGAGAATTTGTGGGATACCACCACCAAGTACCTGGGGTGGGAATGCTGTGAAAATCATGGGCTGAGAGGTCACTGGGTACAACCCCAGTGCGTTCCGTGCCTGCAGCGGGCATACGGGGAGCACCCAGGCGAGCTGACTGAGTGCCTGGAGAGAAACCTGAGGAAGTGGGGGCCTGGGTGCTGCACCCTGAAGGGTTTGTGGTG
The DNA here is from genome assembly GCA_004363575.1 of Solenodon paradoxus. NCBI lineage: Eukaryota > Metazoa > Chordata > Mammalia > Eulipotyphla > Solenodontidae > Solenodon > Solenodon paradoxus. Next base: position 18,183 of record RJWH01003202.1, on the reverse strand, counting down.
GTATCGAGCAGGCCTGGAAGTTGGGAAACCAAGTTCCTAGTGGCCCTCGATGCAGACAAACCTCTGCTCGGCCCATCTCCTGTACGTTGAAGGCTCGGTGCCCTGCCTTTCGCACTCACAGTCCAACACAGGCTGTGGGCGCCCACAGCTGCCTGGGGGCCCCTTTCTCTTGCACTTAAGAAAGTGCACTACGTGGGATGGTGTGCAATGACTTACTATGGAGACAACTTAAATGCATTATAATTTACCTTTTGTTTATGCAAAGCCCTGCCAAAGGTTGGTACTGGTCCTTAGTAACAGATTCCTTGCATCCCACCGAGTCCCACGCGAGGCATCAGGGCCGGGACTGAGCCCTGGAGTGTCTGTGGAGGCCCGGCCCTTTCCTGTGCAGGACTGGGCTGGGAGGAAAGAGCAGATGGTCTCTTGCAGGCAGTCAGCAGAGCTCTTATCAGACCTGCTCTGAGAGCCTGGGGCAGGTTCTGGGCCCCAAGACAAAGCCTTCTTGTGTGCTCTGCCCAGAGACTCTCTGTTCCTAGGCAGCCCTCCACCGGGAACACCTCTGCAACCAAACACCTTTGGACTCAAGCCTTGGCAGCGTACAAATCTTTCATTCCGCAACCTCAGAGCCATCGCTCTTCCTCATTGTCTGGGCCACTCAGCCCGCAGCACACCCTTCCCCAGGGGCCTCAGGGAGCCACTGTCGCTTATCTGAAGTTGCACCCAGCAGCGTGTTCCCAGCCAGACAGTAACAGGCTGGCCCCAGGCCACCGAGTGGCTCCTGGCCTCCCTGGCCGCTCACTGGGGTTTTGTCCTCTCTCTCAAGTCTGGCGGGATGGGGTGTTTCAGTTGGGATGAGGCTGGTGAGGCCTGGGCCCAGGGACCAACCACGGGCCTGTCTCCGACGCGCCCTATAGCCGCTGCCACCTTCCTCCCCGTGCTTTCTCATCTCGTACCTCCTCTGTCCGCCTGTGTGCCTGTCACACATACACACGTGTGTACACACACGCTCAGCCCGCCCCGTGAGACGCAGGCTGCAGGGGCGCTCCCTATAGAGAGCACAGGCAGAGCCCTAGCTGCAGGCCGCTGCTCGGAGACACCTTTCTGCTGCCCAGTCCAGGCACAATGGCACAGGTGCCAGCCCTCCTGCTGCGGGGCCCATCCTAATGGCTGACCAGAGAAAAGGCCATGTCAGTGGCTACAAAGTGAGGCCTTGTCTGAAATGAATCTTTACAAACCAAAAGGAATAGGCAGTTCTAGTTGTGTTCTCTCTGAGGAAGAGAACACAATCGCTTGGTTTGTTTCTCAAATGGAGGAAGGATCTGAGATTTCATAAAATGCTGGCACTCCTTAGGTGCCTCACTGACCCCTGGCACAGCCTTCCCGTTCCAGTGCCCGTCACGGCAGAGGCAAGGCCAGGCCCTGGACCTGTACCTTCCAGGGTGCTGAGGTCCAGAGAGGGTAACTTAGTCACAGTGGCACAGCTACTAAGTGACTCAGCCTCGGCTCAAATCAAGTCTCTCTTAACTTCTCTGGGACCCTGGCACATCCATGGAAAGGCTGAAGGGGATCTGTGTGCACATCACTCGCTAAGACCTTGACTTGGCCCAGGTGCCAGCTGCCTGGGACCTGACGGTACATCACTATTTCATGGCCCAGGTTCTCAGCAGCTCCTTGTAGAAGAGCTTTGGGAACAGAGTGGTGAATTGGTTATCAGAGCTGTCACAGTTCTCTCAATGCAAGACACTGTCACCCACAATGACATGCTGGCCCTCACTCAGATGAGGAAGAACTGGTTCACGGGCCACACCAATGGACTGTGCGTGGACTGATGTCGTAGACTGCATCACAGCCCTGCGATACCACGCACACACGCAGAAGCAAAAACAGGTTAGCCTCTTACTACAGAGCATCTTCAACAACAAACGCTCCTGCAGAAAACTCACGCTCCAGGCTTCTGGGAAATGCACCCACTACAGATAAATCTGATTTTTGATTTTCCTCAAATCTGGACAAATTCTCTGGGGCTGCACCAATTCAGCATTTCGAGTCGGAGGTCCTGCTTTCTTTAAACATGTTAACTCTAAACACGTAGAGATGAGTAGACACGCTCTGCCCTTGGGGCCATATCTGGTGGCCCTCGCATTGCCCCCCTACAGCACAGAGAAACCGCCCACCCCTCACTACCAAGGGCCTGTGGCCAGCAAGGCACAGACGACTCACTCGGAGTATGTTCATAGAGGGCGTTCCCCTGCATTTCATTTTTTCCTGCAAAATACGCCCCTTTGACTGGGGCTCCCTAGTCTGCTGAAGTTAGAGGGCAGGCGTTTAGACCGCGGTTCTTGCAGGAAGCCAAGCGTCCGTCTGCCAGTCAGGTGAATGGAGGTCCCACATGAGGGGCAGCTCCGGCCCCCAGGGAGCTGAGAAGCGTCTGGGAGTTGTGAGGAGGGGGAGGCTGAGTGGAGCCAGGCTGACTCGGCCTTTGAGGTGGGAGGCTGAGGGGAAAGCAGGCTGTGTCTATCCCGGGTCTCCTGCCTCCAGAGCTGGTGCTGTTTTCGCTGTCCCGGGCCGTCTTGTTTCTAAAATGTTACGTAGAACACAGGAAGGTTCCCAGAGGCATTACGAACAACGTAATGCAGTGATATTTCACAGCGCGTTCCTCGCTGGCTTCTTCATTGACAAGAGCCAGTCACGGCTGAGGTGGGTATCTTCTCCAGCTTGGCTGTCTCCTCTCCTCGGGGAGCTGACCACAAAGAGCCTTTGAGTGTGAGGTAGGCTCTCCCCCCTTCTCGGGCTTTCCGGGGAAGGCGGACAGCTGATGCTCGGGCGGCTTACAACCCCAGGAGATACACTATCAGCTTGTTACTGCTAAGAGCGGTGATCTGGCACCTCGCGGCCTGGAAATTCCGAGCCTGGCAGCTGACACATGGAGGAAAGCCGTGGCGCTCTGGCGTCTGGGCCGGCGCCCTCGCCGCACCGATGGGGTGTGGCGCGTCTGTGAGGGAGGTGGCATCACAACCCGAGCTGCTCCCCCCAGAAGAAAATGACGGCGAAGGCGTAACCAAGTTAGCATCATCCGGCATCTAAAACACAGCAGGTCCGTCTGCCGAGCGTGGCGGGAGGCAAAAGCGACACTGTGCGCTGCCCAGTGGTTGGGTCAGCAGAGACTGTTACCGGCCAGGAGGCCTTCCTTCCCCCAGTCCCTGCAGCACCCGGCCGGTCTCCTCCTGGGTTTCCCATGTGTGGCTGGCACAAGAGAAGCCCCAGGAGCCACCGCGTCTCTCAGGAGGAGCCCGCGGCTCTGCAGACGCCAGGGAGGCTCTGTGTCCCCATTTTTTCAAACGAAGAAGTAATTTTCCCTTGATAGAGTTTTTAATACAATAATCCAAGTTAAATTACTGTATGCTGAGAAATTTTGCTGAAAAGTTTCAATGACAAAAATAATCATTTGTAAAAGTGTTTTTCTACATGTTGAAATTGACATCGCTTCGTTGTCTGTTTACAGCGGCGTCCAAGCAGACAGACCCAGAGACCACGGGCGCGGCCTCCTGCCCCCACGGCACAGGTCCCTTTGCCGGGTCTGGTCTGCAGGCGGATTATTTTGTTGCCAGGTCGCTGCTTCCGGGAGAACTTCATGTTGGTTCTAAAACTGGAAGGGACCGAATGAGGACCACGCCGGGTGGGCACGCCCGGGCCAGCAGAGGGCTGGAGGCGGCAGGCGAACGCACCGACTACTCTGGGTGCCAGCCTGGGAAGGGCCGTAGGAAGTCGCTGCCCCAGAGGCTCCGACCCTGATGGGAAGACACAGCCGGGACGATCCTAACACGGGTGGCAGCCGTAGCACAGAGCAGGCAGCAGAGCCGAGTTCCAGGCCCAGGCCCCGCACCTGCAGTCTTGGGGTCTGAGTGCCGGATCCTCACCGCTGCAGAGGCTGGGCGGTGAGAATGAAGGGGCGTGCGGAGCCTGCAGGAAGGGCCCTAGATATGTGGTGGCGGTCACTCTCACCATATCCCAGCAGAGACAAACCTGCAAGGTGTGATGGCAGCCCAGCAAAGGAGGGTTAAGTGGCTCTTCCTGGGCTGGGGAAGACACCCAGGGAGGTGACCGGATGGCCGAGGGCCTTGCAGATGTGCTCAGAACCACGGTGAAGTCATGAAGACCAGGCCTGGGGCTGGGCCAGTGACTTGTTTTCAGACAGAGAAAACAGATGAAGTACTGGAGATGCCATACCGGTTGCCTTGTGGTTGTGCCCTGGTAAAATTACAGTAAAGGTTATAAAGACGGGTTTGTGAGCATTTGGGAAATGGAAAGGTGATCAATGAAAGCCAATACAGGCTTTCTAAAAATAAGCCCCAAGAACAAGCGACTAAGCTGAGTCCCTTTCCTGGAAAGGTCACAGGACTGGCTCACAGGGCCAGCCGACCAGCACCGGGGATCGCAGCGTGGGTCTGAGACACTCTTCCAGCTGTGCCCACGGAGAGGCAGCAGCCGGCTCTGGACTGAGAGCGGCTGGCCATTCTCATCTCTGCTCCCAGGAAGCCTGCGGCTCTGTCTACCTTTGCGTCCAGTGACCACCCTCACCCCCAGCAGTTCCAGGGACCAGCGGGAGTCACTCACCTCTAAGGACAGGGCGCCCCCCACAGCCCCTCCCAGTCTACCCTCTCATTTTTAAAAAGGTTTTAAAGCCCCCGTTTCTCCACCGGCTTGGCGGAACATCGCAGTGAGCATGGTGCCTTTGAAAGTGCTCTCAGACAAGCGATCTGTGACGCCTGTGCGTCCTGAGGCCAAACGGGCAGAAGCAGGGTCCCTTTAAGCCTTGCCTGCGTCCCTGGGGCTCCTATTTAAGGGCAGCCTCGAGTGTATCAAAGGCATTGAAATTCCTCCACCTCACACATTTCTGTAATTTTTACTGTAAAATTTTTGAAAGGATTTTAATAATTTTACTTTTGAAATCATTTGGCCAAGAGTAACACAATTAATTTATGGTTGGCTTTGATTTCTCGGCAAACATCAGGCCTGCTCCGGAATTCTTGGTAAGTAGGAAAAATCTAACTTACAAATTATTTTCAATGGTAACATTTTTATGAAGAGTAAATTTAATAATCAATGAATCTGACAAGATGTGGCACTTTGTAGGAATTTAATTATATACTTATAAACTCTGATTTTGCAGTTTTCTGACAACCAGTCAGTTTTTCAGGCTTCAAACACACCCATGAAGTCCTGGGAAGCCTGCTGGCCATGGGCACCGTGCCAGCCACCTGAGGCTGAAACAGCTCAGCAACGGGCACAGGCCCTTGATACTGATACTGTCACCTCTGAGGCCCTTCGGGACCCTGAGCTGCCTTTGGGATGTACTGTGTGTTTAGGTGATGAAAAGCTGTGCTTGGCATAAAACAGATACCTATGTTCATAACCCAAATATTGCTCCCTCAAGCCTTCGGGATAGATGAAGCCAAAAGGCACACGTGACTGCTGGGGCCCCCGGCCCCAGCCGCCCCCCACACTTGACGCCACTGATGCAGGGCAGGCCTCATACCTTGTGGGCCGTGTGCCCTGCCACTCCGTTCATTTGGTAGAACATTCTAGATCCAATTTCAAGAACTAGTGATCTCCCCTGTTAGAGACATGTTTCGGGGAATGGCGAGAAGCCTTTTTTGGGGCGACCATCAGAGGAAATAACTGAAAACAGCATACGGTCCTCGTGCAACAGTGGCGTCTTAGTGCTGTCACAGAAGCCGCTCCCCCCTGGACTGAACCACCCCAGAGCATTTGCACAGGTTGCAGGTCCCGGTGCTGCCTCAGGCGTGGTGTGGGGTGCAGAGGCTGGTGGACCGGCTGGCCAGCGGGGGGCCGTCATCCAGTCCATGGAGGACCCACCGCTTCACGGGGAAGATCTCCACATGCTGTGCTCCCTCCTCCCCGAGGCCTCCCCAGCCCGGGCGCTCCCACACACTATGTGTCTCCCCTCGCGGACGCCCTGCCACGGGGGGCGCACCCCCTCTGCGCAGAACGTCATGGCGGCGGCACCCCCGTGGGAGTCAACGCAGTCTTTACAGGTCAGCGGGTGCCGGCTCCACTGGACAGAGCCTCGGGGCTGCTGGCCGGTGCCCTCCCAGGAGGGTGCCAGGGCAGCAGGGCTGGGTGCCGCACACGTCCAGAGGGATCCGCACTGCGCTCTGAAGCACAGCTTCGCTGTCAGAAGCATCTCCGTTCTGCACTTCAGGGTGCCTTCGTGGGCCTGTCCACGGAAGGTCTAATCTTCCAGTTGGTCTGGGCAGTTCAAGGGCAAACACAGTAAGTCATCTGTGTGTGCAGGGACGCGATCAGCTTTCACCGGTCAAAGGTCGGAGAGCCCGTGCTGGCACCTGCCCCGGTCAGCTGCGTGCTGGCTCTGCGCCAGCTTGAGAGGTCCTTGGAGCAGGTGGGGGCCCTTCTCGTGTTTAGAGAAAGAGAAACTGAGGCTCAGAGTGGACCTGCCCAGAGAGAGGAGCTGAAGTCACCAAGATTTGAGCTGCAGGCTCCTGTCTCCCCACCTCACCCCTTCCTCCGGATTCGTCCAAGTCGGACGGACACCTCTGCCCTCCACAGGATGGGGTGGATGTGGGCATCGCAGATTTCTGTCAAAGCAGGAGGGTCTTGACTTAGCCATTTGAATGGAGCCGCCTGATACTCTCATTGCTGCTACTTTTCTGCTTTTTGATCATTTATTTCACTGCCGCCAATTTTTGACTCATCTTCATCCGTCATTTAAGTTTCTGACCTTTGCCACTGGTCACTAACGTAGAAAGAAGAGGGCATGTTGCAAGCGGGAGATTAGCTGAGTTCTTCAAAGGATTCGAAAGGGAAAACCATTTGGAAACGTGGTTCTTGCTGGGAGCTGCTGGGTCCTGAGTGTCAAGTGACGTGAAGGGTGCAGGAGAAAACTGGGGTGTTTGGTTTGGTTTGTTGCTTTTTGGTGTCAGCAGAAAATACAAAACACTTCTATATGATTTCATCCCTATTCCGTGGTTCTAGAACACGCTCTCCCAATGCAAGGAAATCAGCGTCAGATTTATCTTAAAAAATAGAAAGGGAATGTTCTACTTCCTAAAAGACACTAAAATAATTGAAAAATGGGCAAAGGACATCAAAAGTTAAGCACAGAAGAAAAACGATAAAGATTTTTAAAAGACAGAGTAACTTGAAGAAGTTTTTCATCTTGGCTGATGGGTAAAGATTAAAAGAGACGAGTCGCCTGGGCGCCTACCTTGGAGTTCGCACTGGTTAGAGAGCACGGGCTGTGGGCTCCGGCCCCAGAGGTGTATGCCGGGCTTGTACACCAGAGCTGCCCCTCACCGGCCTCAGGCCGCGTGCTCCGGGCTCCTCACCTGTCAGATGGGGAGACAATTCCCTGCCCGCAGGTGTGTCGGGAGGGAGCCGTGCTCAGCACGAGCAGTAGCGTTTTATCACCCTGCTGTGATCGCCACCCCAGGCCGAACTCTCTGACAGCTGAGAGTTCTTAACCTGGGGTTAGAGGGTCCATTTACCTTGCGAAATTGTGGGCCAAATTCTGTGAATCTGTGCATTTTTCTAAATAGAGGTCCAGGAGCTTTCCTCAAAGTCTTAAAAGGGCTAGTGGCCCTTAAACATGTGAAGACACATGTCTCTTAAAAAGTGCCCTTCGTTGAAATGCCACAGGCAGAGCTGAACCACTGATGGCTCCACACGGGTAGCTCAGAGGTGGCTGGAGCCACGAGACTGCCCTGCCGCTCCTCCGTGGTCTCGGAAGCCTCTCTCACGTGGCGCCCGCTTCCTAGCTGTCTTTCTGAGAGCTCACGGGAGCCCAAGGCGGCTCTGCAGTGGGGCCTGGGCTGCAGGCTCTGCGGGATCTTCCGGCCCCAGCAATGGCATCGAACGGCCTCCCCTTGCTTCTGACATGGTAAAGCTCAGAGGCCGCCGCCGCCCACGCCCACCGCGCGCTCCAGCTGTTGGGGACAGACTCCCCTTCTCTGCCTGGGTCCCTGCGGCTGTGGGCCGAATATAACCAAAACCTTTTCTCCTTCATGGAAGCTCTTTCTGGAGGTCGGGCTCCCCTTCCTCAGATGGAAGAGACGCGGGGCAAAGAAGGAGGCAGCTGCTTGTCACATCTGCTACTAGGCGGCCGCATGGGTCCCGCCCCACCATGGGGAAAGAACAAGCAGGGTTTTCTTAGCATTTTTGGTCTTGATCACTCTCAGTGTGGGAAATGTGTTGTCAAGCAGCTTGAGGAAAGTGTGGTGATTTTATTTGTTTTAAAACACGCAGTCCAATGGCTAGGTCTTGAAAACCTTCCGAAGATGCCTCTGATCAAAAAGAACCCAGTTTATCTGAACCTTGTGCCCTCTGGCTGATGGGACTGAGCCCCCACAAGGAAACCTGGTCGGGGCTCAGTGACCTACCACAGCTGGGACCCCCAGCCACCTGACTCCCGAGTCCATCCCTTCTCACTGAGCTGCCCGCATGCGGCGAAGTCACAGCAATGACAAACCCCTCTGGTCTTGGTTTCGGAAGAGCCATGACTGAGGTGTGCCCTGGACTGCACCCTTAAAGCTCACAGACTTGACCTCGGAATGTGAGCTCTACACATCCGGCACCCAGTGAATTTCCTTTGGAAAATACACTAAGCGGAAAGGGAATATGGGCTCCCAATTAGAAGTTTGGAGACCAGTGTCTGACATCCCTGGCTCCACAGTCCAATTCTGGGCATCGAATGAGCCCTGTGACTCCGTTGAAGTTCATTTACCTAAAATCTACAGCAACTGTCACCAAGCATTGTCACTGACAAGGCAAAGGTGGCAGGAGGTCGCACCGGCCTGTTCACAGCTGGGCAAGGCCGTCAGAAGTGCAGGGTGTGCAGGATATGTCCTTTTGATAGTAGAACTAACTTCAAAGTCACTCCAGAAACCCACACACAAGCTCTCCGTTATCCTTACCCATCAAGCGAAGTAGCCATGACCTCTGTCTACAAACTAGGGAAACGAGTGTTTGCAGCTGTCAGGAGGGTTGCTCAAACCCCATGCTGAGGGCATCTGGGGTGCGAGTGGACTCTGGGTCTAGGCGCCCTGGCTTCTCACCCAAGGCATGTGTCTTTCTGTCACCCATTTGCACACTCCAGGCCTGTGGCCCCATTGTGGCCCCACGGAGGCTGTGTCTGCTCCAGTGCAGCCAGTGGGCAAATGTGCCTCAGTGCCTGGTGACAGGAGGGTCTGTGACATGTGCATGTGTGTGTCCACAGGCCCATGGAGGGACTGCCTGCAGGCCCTGGAGGACGGCCACGACACCAGCTCCATCTACCTGGTGAAGCCGGAGAACACCAACCGCCTCATGCAGGTGTGGTGCGACCAGAGACACGACCCTGGGGGCTGGACCGTCATCCAGAGGCGCCTGGATGGCTCCGTCAACTTCTTCAGGAACTGGGAGACCTACAAGGTGAGAGCCTGCCCCGCCCGCACGAGAGGAGGTATGTGCCGAGCCAGCAGGCTGACACTGGGCAAGCACACTGATGCGCCATTTCTGCACACCCACCAGGGGCAATGAGGGCCGCGGCACTTTCCCTGCCTGCTGGCAACTGCTGCAGGACAGGGTCAGGAGCCTTGATGGCAGGGCCCACACGGGCTGGGAATTTGGGGGTGCTGGTGGGAGCACCTCACTCCCAGAGTCCCAGGGAAGAAGACGTGTTCTCGCAGTTGAGAAGGGCCTGTCTCCAGAGGGCAGACCTCCCAGAGGCCTGCTGCCATCCTGTCCTGTCCCGGGCTCCTCTCTGGGCCAGGGTTCCCAGGGGATGGAATGCCCCCTGCTGCTGCAGGAAAGGCTTATGATAAGGGCTCCGCTGTTCAGCAACCATCCTGCAACCAATCCTCAGACACGCTGGGCACTGAGCTAGGTGACGCACACGGCAACCTGAGGCGGGGTGAAGTCACCTGCTCGGGGTTGCACAGCCCGGGGGTCGAGGGGTCACTGGAGCCAGGCCCCTGCCCCTGGCCACAATGCCTACACCGGCTCTGCTGCCCCTTCCCGGGTCTCCTGTGCTGACTGCCCTCCAACCCACTCCTGGCCAGCAGCGTCTCTCTTCTCCTCTCCTTGGCCTCCTGATCTAGAGCTTCCCGAGGACTCTCTCCTCGTGTCCATGTTCTCCTCAGAGCAGCAGCACAGCAGTTAAGACTGGGTCGGCCTCGCTGGACCTCCGCTCACGCATTCGAGGGAGGACAGTTCCAGCGCCAGCCTGAGGGCGGGCAGGAGGACCACCAGCGGCCCAGGAGGAGTTCTGAGAGCACACGGCCACACTACTGAGCACACGGGCTCACTAAGGACAGTGACTGTCATTTTTAATAAATCCATCCAGTTTTAAGTCGCCAGTGGCCACCAGGCGGCTGATACCTAAAACATGGCGTAAAAACTGCCGCAACAAAACTGCTGAGTTTAGACCAAGAGGGGAGCCCAGCTGGGTGGAGCGCGCGTCACAGCTCACAGGTGCAGCAGAGCTGACGGGACCCTGACACAGCCCCCCGGAGAAGTGAGGATGTGTCCAAGGCCCTCTCGTGTCACGCCTGCTGTGTGCCGGGCTGTCCACAGGCCAGGCCCCGGGTGTCCCCGTTACCTGTGGGGAAGGGAGCAGAGCGGCCCCGCAGCGGTGGGGACCCTGGGGCTCGCTGAAGGCCCAGCAGCGGCAGGTCCCCTCCAAGTACGAAAGATAAGTGACTAAGGCTCAGAAAGCAAAGTGACTCATCAAGTCTCAGGGCCCAGTCGGGGAGGGCTGGAGTCAGCCTCCTCCTCTGCCTGTCTCGGGTCCCCCTGTCCAGGGCGGAGCCTCCGACAGCTGGGCCCTGCTGGCAAGGCCCCCCGCGCCTCCACTAACGCTCACCTGCGTTTTCCCAGCAAGGGTTTGGGAACATTGACGGCGAGTACTGGCTGGGCCTGGAGAACATTTACTGGCTGACCAATCAAGGCAACTACAAACTGCTGGTGACCCTGGAGGACTGGTCTGGCCGCAAGGTCTTCGCCGAGTTCGCCAGCTTCCGCCTGGAGCCCGAGAGCCAGCACTACAAGCTGCGGCTGGGGCGCTACCACGGCAATGCCGGGGACTCCTTCACCTGGCACAACGGCAAGCCGTTCACCACGCTGGACAGAGACCACGACGCCTACACAGGTAGGCCCGGCAGGCAAACCCAGGGGCCAGGCAGAAGGGGCCAGCGCAGCTGGGCCCCGACTCTGGGGCCTGAGGGCAGGGCCCGGCCCAGGCGCTGCCTCCTGAAGTGCCCCCTCTGCCCACGGCCACAGGCCCCTCTGGCACAGCGGGGTCGGAGTGGCGCTGACACTGGGGCCATGCTGGGCCCGGCCCGCACTGTGGGCTCTGCGCTCGCTTCACCGCGCTGACCGAGGCAGTGGGCTCTGGGACAGAAACCCTGGTGACAAGCTGGCCCAGCCCCACACCTACCAGAGGGGTGACAGGGTTAGAGACGCCTGAAAGCCTGACTCTGGGACTTGACAAGGAGCCAGCACTCCGGCCAAGCTGGCTCTCTTAGGGCGCTGGCCGCACCCCGACAAGCCCCAGGGGTAGAACGCCAGCGGGGTGTGGCTCGCGGTCTGCCCAGCCGCGCCGGAGGCTGGTACCGCAGGTGCTCCCGAGTGCACACAGCTTTCACACCACCTAAAAGCTCGAAAGCACAGGGCAAGTCATCTTTAGTCAAACCACTGTCACTTGGGGACAGCTTGTCCCCCAGACACGATGTCATGAGCAACAGTAAGAGGAAACTGCAGGGAGAGACGCAATGACTTGTCCAAGACCACAGGCCTCCTCGAGTGTAGTCTTTACGAGAAGACTTTCTTGAATACAAAACAAGGCAGAAGGCTGACAATCAGAAGCACCAAGTCCAGGCAGAGCCCCCACGGGTCACCCTCCAGGACCCACACCCACTTTGTCGAGACGAGCGCCTCGGGGCCCCAGCCAGCTTGAAGGCTGGGCTCCTCCAAGGAGCGAGCCCACTTCAACTGCACCAGGCTGTCTGTTCTGGGGGAGCCCGGCCCCTCCCGCCTCAGCTGCGTTTGTCTGATGTGCAGGCCCTGTCCTCCCCTCCGCGGGCTGTCCCAGAGCTCCCCGACTTCGGAAAGCCCTGCTGCCCACACCCTGGCCCTCGCTTTGGTCCCCTTGGCAGCCACACTCCCGCAGACCAGTGTCACAGCCCCGGACACTCAGACACCTCCACCTGCTCCTGGCACAGAGCTGACCCCAGTATAGGCGCTGTGTCTTCTTAGCCCAGGAAAGGAGATGCCCCTCAGAGCTGGTCAGACTCTGGGGACACGGGGTGGCTACAGCATGTCCTGGGGCCACCATGGGGCCAGGGAGAAGATGGCTCTGCGGCCGCAGTGAGTAGGCTGTCCAGCAGCCGGTCTGTGGTCAGCGAGGAGCCGAGCAGTCCCGGACGCGTGTGGGGCAAGCAGGAGGCCTTCGCTGGCAGTGCGGGCAGGCGTGGCATGCCGGGGGCTCACTGTCTCCAGACCCCACACTGCCACTAGGTCCTGTGGCCTCGGGTCGTGGTGGAAGGTGCCCCAAGAACCACTCCGGGAAACTGTTGGCTGCCTTCACCCCAGGGTGCCTGGGCTGGGTCTCCCCTCAGAGAGGGGAGGCCTGCTCCTGCCTGTTGCTGCCTCACCCCATCCCTGGCCTGGGCTCCATCCCCCAAACCACAAACCTGGCTGGGCAGCCTTTCCCGAGTCTCCTGCTGAGGCCAGGAAACTAGGGACCCCTTTCAACTAAGGGCAGCCCAAGGAGGCAGTGGCCCCTCTCCCCTCTCTCCTGGTGGGGGGATACCCCGCCCGCCGTGCGCCCAGCCCACCTCGGCTGTTGTCCCAAACTGCTTGTCCTCAGCAGGAAAATTCAGAGAAGAAAATGCCAAAAGTATTATGAAAATATCTTTTGTGAAATAATATAAGAAAATATTTGGCTGGAACACAAACTGGGGAGGGATAAAAGCGTTCATTTGAAACACTGTCATTCTACAGCCACTCTTGAGCCAACAGTTTCAGTTCCTAGAAATTCCTGGGAGGAACCTTTGCCCCCTCCCCGCCCGCCGCGACACTGCCGGGAGCGGGGCTTGAACACGCACCCTCACGCAGTCGCAGGCAGCCCTGCGACGAGGCAGTGGGCTGCTCCGCATCTCGCAGCGAGGGTCTGGTGGTCCGAAGAGGTCACGTCGCTTGCCCAAGGTCACGCAGCTCTCAGAGCCAGGCCTAGACGTGGGTGCGGGCGGGTCGCAGAGCGCGCTCCTGTCAGGCATGCTCCTCCCAAAGCCCACAGACAGGCCTGTTGTCCCCCCAGCAAAGCGGGCACGGGGAAACCCACTCCTCCCACAGCCTTCTCACTCTGTGTCTCCTGCAGGGAACTGCGCCCACTACCAGAAGGGAGGCTGGTGGTACAACGCCTGCGCCCATTCCAACCTCAACGGGGTCTGGTACCGCGGGGGCCACTACCGGAGCCGCTACCAGGATGGAGTCTACTGGGCCGAGTTCCGAGGAGGCTCCTACTCGCTCAAGAAGGTGGTGATGATGATCCGGCCCAACCCCAACACCTTCCACTAAGCCGGCGCCCCCGCGACCTCGCGAGCCCGTGCCGGGGCCTGCCGGGCCACGCCGGCCGCAGCGCCAAGAGCGACTCCTCAGCAGTGCACCTTGGGGCCGTGAGGACCGGGACACTGGATTCCACGTCCCAAGTCACGGCGGCCGATAATGGAACTGAATGGATGCAGTATTCTCTGTCCCCGCTTTTCTTCACGCCAGACAGCCCCTCCTCAGTTTCCAGACAGGACAGGACTGCAGACAAGTCCTTCTCGAAATAAACGAAGTCCCTACGATAAAAACACAGCCACGACATACCTTCACAGCACACCGGTGAGCCTGCCTCGTGCTGCACATCTACGGCAGACACGTGCATTCAGGTATACGCCACACGCCAGACATCCGGACGCACGTGTCATCGGGCCGTATGTACCTTACTACACAGAGACTCAGTTCTCAGATGCTGGAGGGAGCAGCTCTGATCAAGGGAAGAACATGGTATTCCTGCCATGCAGCTTGAGTCCAAGAGTGGGCACAGCCTGCGGAGCTCCCGTTCAAAGAGTCACCCTCGGCCCCTGTGCACTGGTTTCCTCCAGATGTCTCCCAGGCTAATCTTTAGTGCAGGGGTCCCAGCTTCCTTGCTTCAGCACCCCTGAGGGCACCTAATCAAATTTCTAGATTCTTCTCCCTCCCCATCTCTCCAGTCTCAGGACATCTCGCCACCCTCCCACCCGCCCGTTCCTCAGCACCGCCCAGCAGGGGTCTTCTGTGGACCAGTATCTGGTCCTCTGGTCCTCCAGGCTCCTTGCGGCTCATCTCTGCTCCTTACCTTCTCTGTCACCTCGCTTTTCTTTCCAGGCAAGAGTCTGCAGTCCCTGAGTAAGAAACAGTCTGGACTCTAGGCTTCTGCTCAGGAAGGGAGGCCAGGCCTGCACGCTGACCACCGGCTACAGAAAATGTATTCAGTTTGTATTTTCCACTCACACTTTAGCCTACATGTCATTGTAACCTTCACAGAACTAATAACCTTCCTTGCCCAGGAGATATTCCATTGAAGAGACATCATCTAACTGTTAGGGGCCTCAAATGGCTACAGACCAAAGGCCCTGAGCCTGCAGGTCGATGAGAGTCCACATCTCATCCTCAGACTATACATCCTTGGAGAACAGGTGCCACCAAAATGAGAAGTGGCTGCTTCTATGAGTTACTGGGTGTCGGGGGCCCAAGGGCCCCTTGGCGGGTGCAATGCAGAGTGGTGGCTATCTGAGTCCTGTTGGCCACCACATGTCAGACTCAGGACTATCGCCAAGCAGGGAACAAGAGATGAGTCCAGGTGAGACCCTCCCGGGCCGGGCGCGAGGGGCGTTGGACGACTTGATACTGGCCTATTACCTCAGCATTCTCACCGAGTGTGCCATGTAGCATGTGCTGTGTATATAAAGGGAGGGTTTGTTCGTTGTTTTGTAATATATTCCCAGATTATCCTTGTAATGACACATCTGCAATAAAAGCCGTCAGTGCTACGTGGGTGGACTTATACTGCGTGTGGTTATTTGAGAAAGCCCTTCTGGGACCGCCAGTATCAGAGCCTCTTTGAGCAACACCTGGGAGCGATTCAGCACCAGCGACCTA
The DNA here is from genome assembly GCA_004363575.1 of Solenodon paradoxus. Taxonomy (NCBI): domain Eukaryota; kingdom Metazoa; phylum Chordata; class Mammalia; order Eulipotyphla; family Solenodontidae; genus Solenodon; species Solenodon paradoxus. The sequence continues at coordinate 2,982 of RJWH01003202.1, read as the reverse complement.
CTCCCAACACTGACACGGCTCACTCCCCAGCTTCGGTCTCCACCTCTGACCTTAGGGGCCCCCGGACAGCACATCGCTCCCCCTCATTCCAATCCCACTTCCACACCGTCCGCAAAACAAATCTGTGGGTTGGGACTTACCCGCAGGCCTGATGGAAAACCCCCAAGCCCCAAAAGGAAGATGATGAAAGAAAAGCCCATATTTTCTGCCCTCCAAGAAAAAAGAAATAAATGAAAACCAATCAGACCCAACCAAGACTGAAAGGCAAATATTAAACAAGAGAAAAAGACTTGTACCATACATGGCAATATGTGATAGTATTCATGTTCTATCCAAAAACTCTTTGGATGTGACAGCAAATTTGGTAAAATATACATTGAAAGACTGAAAAATGGCTGATAACCAAGAAAAGATGCCACACTCAGCAAACATGAGTGTCGGTCGCGATCGAGCAGGAGTGTGGGGAGCCCGTCGGATTGGCGGAGAGGAAAGAAAACACCACCGCTCTCACTGACGACGGGGCGGGGACGGTGACTCTGGGCCTTGGAGGTAAGAATTCTGAAGAGCAACGTGCATATGTCGAAACTCAAAGTGCCCTCATACCCTGGACTCAGCAGCCCCTTTCTCAATGACCAAACAAGCACAGCCACGCGAGAGCGTCTCCCAGCACAGCTGGAGCTGGGAGATGACGTGTGCTTTCTGGCGGAACACGGAGCAGCCAAGTGAAGCGGGCTTGCTGTCACTCACAGAGGAGGACAAGAGGACACGCACAGTCAGACAGCGGATGGGAGTCCCAGCAGCAGCAATCAGGAGGTGCTGCCTGCGGGCAACTAAGGGTGAGCTCCCAGCTCCTCCTCCCAAACCCCTGGGGCACTGCCGGGATGCAGTGGAATTTGGATCTGTTTACAGTGCTTGTATCTAGACCGGACCATGTCCACCCCTCCCCACACACCCGCATGGAGGCTGGGGTCGGAAGGACTGATGGCAAGGAAAGCTGCTCACCCCCAAAGCAGTGGCCTGGAAAGCTGTGCTGGACAGCGTGGAGCGAGCCTTTTTCTAAAGCAGTCGGGATCTAACAAAAGCACCGTGGTGCCAGCAGCAGGTCCCACCCCAACACCCAAACCTGAGTCTTGGCCAGACCACACCCTAGCCATCTGGAAGGAGAGAAAGAGGTAAGCCCATCGGAGATGTGGAACCTGCTGTCCTTAAAGCACAATGGGAGTGGGGGGACACTTTACCAAACCAACAGCACCAGAGAAGAGAATGCAGGATAGAGAGCTGAGCTCAAGCACCCGGGGCCTTAGTGTCCAGGACCTTGGTGCCCATTCCTTAGTGCCCAGTGTCTTAGTATAAACACACCCACTGAGCATCCTGGGGTCTAACCATCCACACCAACCTGACTCCTCTCCCACCCTGGTGGCTCCCTCTGGAGGTCTTGTTCCCAAGGTCTCCACGGCAAGTGCATCTCCAGACCCAGAGGAAGACAGTGAAGCCCAGACTCTCCTGCCCCAGTCAGACCCCATATCCCATGTGGGTCTGCACCGTGGCCATGGAGGGCACCCACTACTGGACTCCTGGAGGGAACATGGCAGGGAGATAGTGATGGTCTCCAGGCAAGTGACACTGACCAGGACCCCGTCCTCCAAGTCCTGACAAACCGAGCGACACTGAACAAAGAACCCTCTGAATTATGGGACACGGTGATGGGAGACGGTGCGCTCATCACCTCCCGGATGGACGTCTGCTCTGTCCGCACGGCCTCAGAACCACTCCTGGTGCCAGGAGGAGAAAGCTCGATAAGACTACACAAAAAATGGACACTAAGTGTCCTAAAATGTTCAACAGGGAGCCCTTCTGCTGTGGTTTTACCCGAAAGCCAAGATACAAGTTGCCAAGGCCAAGTGCCGGGGGCTGGGGTGCTGGGGCTGGGGTGCTGGGTCTGGGGTGCCGGGGCCAGGGTGCCAAGGCCAAGTGCTGGGGGCCAGAGAGCTTCACGGGACGGCTCGCACGGGAGTGGCAGCCTTCGCTCGCGTCTGTGTGCAGCCATGAGAGTGCAGAAGAGGTTCTGGGGAGTGGTGAGCTGTCCCTCTGAGATGGGCCCCACCCTACATCAAGTGAGAGGGACGTCAAGGGACCTCTACAAGAGCTCGACACAGGCAGGCACCAGCCGACTGACTCATGCCAGGTCCACGGGCCTGCGGCCCAGAGCAGAGAGAAGCCGAGGGAGAGTGCCAGTGGCCAGTCAGGGCCACAGCGCCGATTCGGGTTTCCCAGGAACCAGGGAGCCTGCAAGGTCGCGGTCAGTGCTGGACTGTGTGGGAGGCCCAGAGGCTGAGGAGGGGGCAGTAAGTGACAGCTGGAGAGGGAGCTGAGTCAGTGCTGTCAGAGGGAAATGCCAAAGTGGCAGCCAAGAGGGAGAGGGTACGGGTGCTGGACATGTGCCATGCCCACCGGCCCTCACTTCGGGGACCCTCACCCCAACGGGCAGTGGAGTTGCGGACCAATGCCCCCTCCAGTTTGTTCTGGCTTCAGGATACTTTGGACCCCTACACTGAGCTCCCTAAAAGGTCAGCAGTGCTAGGAGACGGGGTTTTTCAAGCCCAGCAGCAGACAGATGCAGAGGCCTGCTAAGTCTTCAGCGCTGGCTGGGAAAGGAGCAGTCAAGTGGGGCAGGCTGCAAGGGACGCGGGGTAAACTGAGCTGGTTTCTTCTTACACCTGACAGAGTCCAGCTCATTTACAAGCTGGTTACATAAGGACACGAGGTATCTCCTGGAGCCCATGAGCGGGGACGCAGCTGGGCCTCACGAGGGCCAGAAACCAGAAACTGCTGGAAGGTCTTCAAGAGGCAAGGCAGCTGCTCCCTGCTTTGCTCCTTTTCCTTCCTTCCCTCACTTGCGGGGCTCTCTCCGTGCTTCTCCAGGTACAGCGCCTGCTTCTCACAGTGTACCCCTGCCTCTCCCGGTGCCCCCCCCCCCCCCCC